>OX578277.1:1524915-1637415 GCA_951217055.1 Gerris lacustris | reverse complement strand
TGGTGATACATCTAAAAAAAAAACATAATTATTTAAAAAAAAAGATAATTTTGAGTTCGCTACATTTTTCCTGTGTGGGCATCAAAACGATCTTTAATACTGGAAAGTTTCATGTTTTTATCTCTTTTGATTCAAAAGTTTTTGGAGCCGTACAGAGTGATAGACAGACAGACAGACACAAGAACGAAACTATAAGGGTTTCTTTTCTTGGCTTTACCAACGAAACCCTAAAAATGAGAGTTCGGGTTCGATGCTCCACCGAGGAGGAGTTGAAGTAAATTTTGATGAAATGTTCAATAATAATAAATTGCAGAAATAATAACAACATAAAAAGAACTTCTTATATACTACCTTATTAAATTTTCTATTGAATCATATGTAATGTTGATAATATAATTGTTATTGTTATATATAATGTTAGTGAAAAAAAAGTTCCAAATGTGTACAAGTAAAGAAGTACAGATGTAGAAAAATTAAACCGATACCTAGGACACAAGTGTAAACAAACCTGATTGTCACACGTCATTTAATTTATTTCTTTGTTAACTTTTCCTGTTTCGCTGTCATTCAATGTTTATCTCATAATAAAAAAATCACAAATTTGAAACCCGTCAAAATGAAGATCGTAAATATGGGATATGTCAAAACAAATAAAATAACTTGCGGATTTTTTCCGAACTAACTTTCCATACAACAAAATTTGCTGAAAACGAATTACAATCTGCTGAAAGATGCTAAAAGTATTAAAATATTGCATTGTCATCGTGTTCTGAGCTATTCTAAAAGTTTCAAATAGGCATTTATAAATAAATAGCTATTCGGGAAGTTTGTTAAAAATCGATTGCAAGATTTGTACTGGACAAACAAACAAGAAAGCAAGCTAATAAAAACTTAAAAATATGAAAGAACTTTAAGAAATGGAAAACACACTGGATCAAGTTATTATGTACTCAAGTTATCATGTATCAAGTTATTATGTACTCGTATATGAGAAAGTTTGTAGCGCGAGTTTAATCGCATAAAATGTTTCAAACAAGTAATCTTCACTCGTACATCTTCAATACATTCCTATTTATTTCAACATTTTCAGTTGAAAAAAATTTATAAAATTTAATAAATACATACATATAACTAATTATCAGATCCAAAATACATTGTAGTTGTTGGCACTTAGCTATCATGGCATAACTGCACGAGGAGATTTTAAATTTGAACAGATATTTGACTGTGCCAAATAATTCAGTCAAATCCACGTGCCCAATATTTTATACTTTCTTTAATAAGTCATGTCTATAGATAGAAAGAAAGGCGAGCACAATTAGACATTTATAAAAAAGAAAGTCTTTCGTCTGAACAGAGTAAAGCCTGAACTACTGCGGTCCGATTTAGTTAACATTTGGTTCAACATCATAGCCCGAAGTGAAATTAAGAAATGAATTTTAGCTCTAAATTTGGGGCCACAACTTCCGAAAAACTTTGAAAATTCTCTGCCAATCAGTGTGGCACATAGCTTTCTCGCATTCTATTTTGTACACTTTAATGGTTTTATACTATTAAAACCTATTATTGTCAAATTTATTTAATTTTCCCCCGTCCCACTAAAAAGTTCTGAGCAAGCGCAGTAGTAATTTGATGTAGGTTTTTTTCCAAGTTCTTGGCGACACTTGTTTACCCAGGAGGTATACTTAGTGCTCCATCCCTATTTTATAAGATCCTTGGTTGACCCACACTGTAAGTTGACTATCTTCTCTACTTATTATCTCTGTGACTTAAAGTCCCCTGATAACTAAAAGTTTTAACAAAACACAACAAGGATGTTAAATAAAGGGGATGGAGCGTTGTGGAAAAAAAAGTGACCCCATGAAGATATAAAAAATAGGAGCTCCAATGGGACACATTACCTTCCTCTTGGTTATAGGTTACCAAGAAACGTGCGGCAGGTTATCAACAATCAACAAAGCACATTTTTTCCATTTGCGTGTAAACTTTTGTACCGTAGTCCCGTGTGTTGTATTCTCCCGATGTTTTTGGTTTTTATTATTTTGTCACTTGGTTTGCATTATTTATCCTCTCAGAGAGTAGTTTGAAATAATTTAAATTTAAAATTATCTTAATCACTTAACCTTTTACATTTATTTAATAGTTTTTCGTAAATTGGAATAATTATTACAATAACACTTTACTAAATATGTTAATTATTGATTAAATAGGGTTTTAGTCTCAGAGTAAGGAAGGGGTAGAGGGAACATTACTATAGAATCTGGTTCTCAAAAACTGGTTCATTATGCGACACCCCTATACTAAACCTCCCAAGCGGCAGTTTGGTGAAACAGTATCGATATCTCGATAAAAACTCTAAATTTATCTGATGTCAGTTGATAAGAATAAGTGATATTTTCTTACATTTAATATTTTAATACAGTTTTCTTTATAAATACATATATGTACTTTAGTATTTGTTGTTAACCGAATTAATTATCTAAAGGCAGTTACGTTGTTAATAGCATGTAATAGTTCCAGTTCCTATATAACCCAAAGTCCAAAGCAATCTTATATAAAACAAAATCGTCTCAAATATATTATATATATATATATATATATATATATATATATATATATATATATATATATATATATATATATATATATATATATATATATATATATATATATATATATATATATATTATATATATTATATATATATATATATATATATATATATATATATATATATATATATATATATATATATTATATATATTATATATATATATATATATATATATATATATATATATATATATATATATATATATTATATAGTATATAAAACAAAAGAAATCACCTCAGATTTTTCTCTTAAATATTTCATATTTTGACATATTTGACATTTCGATAATAAAACAATCAAACAAAGAACATGCCGTGTAAAGGTTTTGTTGACAAGCGTCCGTGGGCACGTAAGGACAAGGACAAGGACACGTGATCGTGCTGTTGTCACTTTAGTTCGTGTTGAGCTCGCTTGAGAGGTTTAGTATATGGGTGTCGCATAATGAACCACTTTTCAAATCGCATTGCTCCCTCTACCCCTTCCTTACTCTAAGCGTTTTAGTTACATTTATTTATAGTTAAATCAGTTTATAACCTGATTCAAAATATACAAAGAAGGTAATGTGTCCCAATCTAAAGTTGTGAGCATGCGCAGTACGATTTTTTCTCCAACTTCTCTTATCTCCAAGGCGTCACTTTTTTGCCTATAACCCCTACCTAAAGTTCCATCCCCTTTATTTGACATGCTTGGAAGACAAACTATTTGAGAGGTTACTCACGTCGGTATTCTCAGGTGACGGGGCTCTCTCGTTGTCCCACACTCGGCTGAAGTCCACTGTCTCCCCACCTTCACGTCCGTCCTAGAACAACATACAATAATGATAAATGATAACAGCATCCGACAACTTCAAAAAGGTTGGAAAATAGGAAGAACCGATTGTGTCTAAGGTCCGAATATGCGTATTTTTTTTTATCTACAATTGATACGAAATATAAACATTAGGTTTGTTCCAACCACCAGTTCCGAATCAGTTTCGAATTAGTCCGAGATCGACGTAATGCACATGCGCGATCATTACTCAGTTGGGGTTGGGAATTGATTGGTGATTCCGTCTTGTTGGAACGCTCCTGAACTCGAACCAAACTGTTTGATGTTGTAGGTTTGATCACTGTTATCAGAACGACTTGTTGAGTTGATCGTTTATGTGATTTTGCGTTCCTGTGCTATCAAAAATACCTGAACTTATTAATATTAAAGATATGGATGAGACAATAGTTGATGAAGATAAGTACCAGTCGCTTAAATCAGGGCCTGATTTAGGCCAAGTTGGTCGCCTAGGGGCTCGCACAACTGCACAACAAGGGGGGCCACACCACAAAAATTCCATTTTCTAATGCTAATTAAGCTCGAAAATTGGAAGTAAAACATACATGCTCTAACTGAATTTTAATGCAGTTATCCTCAACCAATTGAATTGAAATTTTGTATACACGTTTAGTTTGGATGATATGCAAGGTTAGCTAAGTGAAATAATTCTAAATACAATATGGCGGACAGCCTAAGATGGCGGATTAGTTATTTTTTAAGCAGGCCTATGATATAGGTATCAAATGAAAGGGTTTGCCGAGAAGAATACGAAAAATAAAATGCCTTCACTCTAAATCCAATATGGGGGATGACCCAAGATAAAAGCTTGTTTTTAAAAATGTTTTTTAGGGTCCGTAGGCAAAACCAAGGACCCTTATATTTTCCTGCGTGTGTCTGTCCGTCCGTCCTCTCGCGTGCTCTCACGGTTACACCTTTCGTCCGATCACTTTGAAATTTGGCATGTATGTGTCTTGTACCTGCCCACATATTTTAAAAATATAGCGACTTAAAAAAAATTAGGTTAAAAAAACTTAAGGGTTAATTTTTTTTTTTTTTTCGACACCGTGAGGGGTATCATATGAAAGGGTACGTCGAGCTGATTACAAAAATATACAATTCTTTGGTTATAACTTTGATAGGGCGAGCGTAGGCAAGTTTGAAGTGGGTGTGAAACGTGTCCCCCCCCTTCTATCTCGCTTATGTGAAGTGAAAAAAATCTGAAAAAATTCCTGAACATTCTTCGACCAAAAGTAAAGATACCACTTTTTGGAAATTTCGAAAAAAAAATTATTTTATTTTTTATTGACAAAATACGTTTTTTTATGACTATGGTCTTTTCGATGTAGTTATATGGTTGTAGTCTTGTTCAGTGGCAAAATAATACTTTATCAGAAGTTTGTTTATGTGTTTTGAGAATATCAGACCCATAGGATAGGTCAAAGTAAGCTTTTTAGCATTTTAAAAATCACCATCAATAGGGTACTACTTAAACTATACAGTGTGGCCTACGGACCCTCGCTGTGTGCTGACTAGCACACACTTGACCTGTTTATTTTACTGTTAATTTTTACACTTAGAAGAAAAAAAATGTAAATTTGCCGAAACAGGAAAATTCACAACTTTCCTTGCTATCATCAATTATTATTGAAAGCACAGTAATTCGGCAGAATACGTTTAAGTCAACCTGTATTAGATATAGATAGTCGGATAATAACCATTATTAATTAATCCACCCATTAATTTAATTAAATTAAAATGGCGTAAATAAAAAATAAAAACAGCGAGGGGGGGAGGATTTAAAGTTCAAGTGTAATAATTAAAGGTGGGTTTTTCCAGTCTCATTATAAAAAGCAATTAAAATGTCGCAATTTACTTTCTTCTTTTTTAAAAAAAAAAAAAAATGATAGTGTCTAAGTACTTAGGCTGTCAATGACCTCGCCATCTACAGCTGCTTATATCATTATTTTGCTTCTTTGACTCGGCTATCTATGAGTCAAGGCCGAGGTCATAAGTTCGAACCCCCGCCTAGGAGCTTAGATTTACATGGCTCCAATATTGATAGTATATTATTACTGTATTCACTTCACTAGTACGAGGGCGAGTAAAGCTCCGTATACTAAGAGCCCTTTTTAGGGTTTCGTTAGTAAAACCAAAAAAAGAAACCCATATATCTGTTGTCGAGTGCCCTTTTCTAAAGCCGGCTTGATACTCAGATATCGATTTAAATTCATCCACCCATTTGACCAGTCTTTGATAAACGAGGGAAGAAAATAATTTAGCTATGGCGTTGATAAACGATATACCGTATAGCTGATATAAAAACACCATTCTACGCGAGTTCTTTATGCACCGCATCATTAGTTATAAGTTATAAGTATTTAAAAATACTTATCCGATTTTGAAGAAATTTTGTAAGTGTGTCAAATTAAGGCTCTACCGCCCTTTGAGGTTAGGAAAAACAGTAAAATTAAAATTATACTGGTTCTAAGCAAGATATCAAAAATCTAATCGCAGGCTTCATTCCTAATTTTAATTCTGCACAATTTGAGCCCTATTTCAACTTCCTATGATAAATAGTACAGGCGCCATTTTAATACAACGAGTTTTATCGTTGTATTGAAATGGCACCTGTACTATTTATCATAGGAAGTTGAAATAGGGCTCAAATTGTGCAGAATTAAAATTAGGAATGAAGCCTGTGATCAGATTTTTGATATTTTGGTTACAACTAATAAAATGTTCAATTTAATGATTTTTCTAACCTCAAAGAGCGGTAGAGCCTTAAGTATTGCTTAAAAACAAGTATGACCCCATGTGGCGATTCGTCTTAAAATAAGTGGCGAGGAAGCTATATATACGCCACTATGCAGTGGCGAGGGATGCTATATATACGCCACTATGCAGTGGCGAGGAAGCTATATATACGCCACTATGCAGTGGCGAGGAAGCTATATATACGCCACTATGCAGTGGCGAGGGATGCTATATATACGCCACTATGCAGTGGCGAGGGATGCTATATATACGCCACTATGCAGTGGCGAGGGATGCTATATATACGCCACTACGCTACACAAATAGCCAGACTACTTTTATCTTGAACTTTTACATCACCTGCACCACGTGGAGGATGGTCTCATCATTTAACAATAAATATATGTGTGCGTGTGTGTGAAAGTAGATGTTGGAAATAAAACTAAATATATAATTTTGATTGAGACACACGCTTGTAGTATTTGTACATTTAACCTTATGTTATCTAAATTAAGCATGTATATGTAAGTGTTAGTAGTTAGGAACCCAGTCTGTCTCTATTGTTAGATGATTTCTCTGCTCAGTTCATTCATCAAAATAATGTCAAAGATAATTATAAAATTATATCAGGCCTTAAAATAAATGAAATCACGTGAGTACAAATTATATTTGTGTGTGAAATGAAATGTCTCCGGCAAACTGGCTCCTACACTAAACATACAAATATACAGGGTGCCCTAGGTATACAGGGTGCCCTAGGTATACAGGGTGCCACAGGTATACAGGGTGCCCTAGGTATACAGGGTGCCCCAGATTGTCCTAAGTATATAGGGCGCCCCAGCTAAAAAAAAAAAATGTTGGATCTTCCAGAACCCATTTAACACATTATGCCCCCAAATTTAAGATTTCCTTGACAAAATTGCGTTTTCCAGGCAATATTTTTGGGCTCGGTCAATAATATCTTGTTGATAACATGACTAGACTATTTTCTTTATTAAAGATCGAAAATATCAGTTAAAGTGTTAAAATTAAAATAAATTAAAAACCACAATTTAAATTTAAATTCAGTTCAACTCTACATTGAAAAGGCAATATTTCGTGAGAAATTCTTATAAAAAAAATTAATAGTTTAAAAAAAAAAATTATATCTTGCGCCATGCGTTTTATTTTTTGCATTCTTCTCAGCAAACCCTTTCATTAAATTTGATACCCATATCATGGGCGTGCTTAAAAAACAACTAGTCCGCCATCTTGTGCTGCCCATCATATTGGATTTAGAATGACGTCACTTAGCTAACCATGCATTGTCAACCAAAAAGAAAGTGTATGCAAAATTTCAATTCAATCGGTTGAGGATAACTGCTACAAAATTCAATTGCATGATTTGACCCGAACATACAAACATTGCAAGTTAAATAAGAACTTGTAAAAAAAAAAAATCTTGCATACGAGTCTGCAAGACAGTGAGCCATTTTCGTGGTTTCGCTCCGCCTAAGCTACTGACATGAAATGTCGCAAAGTTCGCTTCGCGGTGTTATACGCAGAGGAATTAAAGTAACTGAGTACCTGATGGCCAGAGGAGGCCCTGGCCCTAGCGAGAGCGGGCAGGCTTGAGTGCACTTACCTCCTACCCTCCTAGTACAGTGTAACGCTTTTTGGTGTCGTTATTTGGTAACGCTTTTCGAGTTTATGTGCCAAAGTAAAGACATGAAAATGTAAAAAGAAAATTTTAAAAAATATGAAATTCCATAGTTAAATAACTAGGTTTTTATTTGTTTTGTCATCTAATAATTTTCGAATTTTTTTTTTATTTGTTTATTTAAAACTACATGTATACAGTAAATATATATAAATACACATACACACACACACACAAATATCATATACAATCACTCGCGAATGTTCTAAAAGTATTTGTAACAGGTAAACAATGATCTCTAAACATTACAATGTACTTTTATTAAATCACCCCCCCCCCTCCTCACAGTTCTTGGGGAGGGATGGTAGAGACCACTTCCAGTATAAATAAAAGTTATGCTTATAAAACATTTTAAAATTGTAACAATTTAGAAAAACTACTAAAAATAAATTTGAAAACTAATCACACCTCTTGTCAATCGTAACTCTCTCTCTCACAATATATATATATATATATATATATAAACGTTTGACCTATTGTTCTATTGGTTTTTAATAAGAAAAGCGTAAAGTGTAAAAGTATGATATTTATTATTAGAGGAGACAATGGTTGGTTGCAAGTACATTTCACAGCTCGTTGCATTTCTGATGCAATTCAAAGCTGAAGCTGGCATTCCGTCAAACCAAACATATAAATACCACTAAAATACACAAGATTCAACTGAATTGTACCTCTGCCATATCCTAATACCAACAAACTACCGTCAAATACCACTACAGAAAAACTTATCATTCACTTTATCTCTAATCATCTGAAATCACCTCTAACTCCCTTCTGAACACCATAAACCACCTTTAAGAACCTAAACCACCTGATATCACCTCTAACCCCCTTCTGAACACCATAAACCACCTTTAAGAACCTAAACCACCTGATATCACCTCTAACCCCCTTCTGAACACCATAAACCACCTTTAAGAACCTAAACCACCTGATATCACCTCTAACCCCCTTCTGAACACCATAAACCACCTTTAAGAACCTAAACCACCTGATATCACCTCTAACCCCCTTCTGAACACCATAAACCACCTTTAAGAACCTAAACCACCTGATATCACCTCTAACCCCCTTCTGAACACCATAAACCACCTTTAAGAACCTAAACCACCTGATATCACCTCTAACCCCCTTCTGAACACCATAAACCACCTTTAAGAACCTAAACCACCTGATATCACCTCTAACTCCCTTCTGAACACCATAAACCACCTTTAAGAACCTAAACCACCTGATATCACCTCTAACCCCCTTCTGAACACCATAAACCACCTTTAAGAACCTAAACCACCTGATATCACCTCTAACTCCCTTCTGAACACCATAAACCACCTTTAAGAACCTAAACCACCTGATATCACCTCTAACCCCCTTCTGAACACCATAAACCACCTTTAAGAACCTAAACCACCTGATATCACCTCTAACCCCCTTCTGAACACCATAAACCACCTTTAAGAACCTAAACCACCTGATATCACCTCTAACTCCCTTCTGAACACCATAAACCACCTTTAAGAACCTAAACCACCTGATATCACCTCTAACCCCCTTCTGAACACCATAAACCACCTTTAAGAACCTAAACCACCTGATATCACCTCTAACTCCCTTCTGAACACCATAAACCACCTTTAAGAACCTAAACCACCTGATATCACCTCTAACCCCCTTCTGAACACCATAAACCACCTTTAAGAACCTAAACCACCTGATATCACCTCTAACCCCCTTCTGAACACCATAAACCACCTTTAAGAACCTAAACCACCTGATATCACCTCTAACCCCCTTCTGAACACCATAAACCACCTTTAAGAACCTAAACCACCTGATATCACCTCTAACCCCCTTCTGAACATCATAAACCACCTTTAAGAACCTAAACCACCTGATATCACCTCTAACCCCCTTCTGAACACCATAAACCACCTTTAAGAACCTAAACCACCTGATATCACCTCTAACCCCCTTCTGAACACCATAAACCACCTTTAAGAACCTAAACCACCTGATATCACCTCTAACCCCCTTCTGAACACCATAAACCACCTTTAAGAACCTAAACCACCTGATATCACCTCTAACCCCCTTCTGAACACCATAAACCACCTTTAAGAACCTAAACCACCTGATATCACCTCTAACCCCCTTCTGAACACCATAAACCACCTTTAAGAACCTAAACCACCTGATATCACCTCTAACCCCCTTCTGAACACCATAAACCACCTTTAAGAACCTAAACCACCTGATATCACCTCTAACCCCCTTCTGAACACCATAAACCACCTTTAAGAACCTAAACCACCTGATATCACCTCTAACCCCCTTCTGAACACCATAAACCACCTTTAAGAACCTAAACCACCTGATATCACCTCTAACCCCCTTCTGAACACCATAAACCACCTTTAAGAACCTAAACCACCTGATATCACCTCTAACCCCCTTCTGAACACCATAAACCACCTTTAAGAACCTAAACCACCTGATATCACCTCTAACCCCCTTCTGAACACCATAAACCACCTTTAAGAACCTAAACCACCTGATATCACCTCTAACCCCCTTCTGAACACCATAAACCACCTTTAAGAACCTAAACCACCTGATATCACCTCTAACTCCCTTCTGAACACCATAAACCACCTTTAAGAACCTAAACCACCTGATATCACCTCTAACCCCCTTCTGAACACCATAAACCACCTTTAAGAACCTAAACCACCTGATATCACCTCTAACCCCCTTCTGAACACCATAAACCACCTTTAAGAACCTAAACCACCTGATATCACCTCTAACCCCCTTCTGAACACCATAAACCACCTTTAAGAACCTAAACCACCTGATATCACCTCTAACCCCTTCTGAACACCATAAACCACCTTTAAGAACCTAAACCACCTGATATCACCTCTAACCCCCTTCTGAACACCATAAACCACCTTTAAGAACCTAAACCACCTGATATCACCTCTAACCCCCTTCTGAACACCATAAACCACCTTTAAGAACCTAAACCACCTGATATCACCTCTAACCCCCTTCTGAACACCATAAACCACCTTTAAGAACCTAAACCACCTGATATCACCTCTAACTCCCTTCTGAACACCATAAACCACCTTTAAGAACCTAAACCACCTGATATCACCTCTAACCCCCTTCTGAACACCATAAACCACCTTTAAGAACCTAAACCACCTGATATCACCTCTAACCCCCTTCTGAACACCATAAACCACCTTTAAGAACCTAAACCACCTGAAATCACCTCTAACCCCCTTCTGAACACCATAAACCACCTTTAAGAACCTAAACCACCTGAAATCACCTCTAACCCCCTTCTGAACACCATAAACCACCTTTAAGAACCTAAACCACCTGATATCACCTCTAACCCCCTTCTGAACACCATAAACCACCTTTAAGAACCTAAACCACCTGATATCACCTCTAACTCCCTTCTGAACACCATAAACCACCTTTAAGAACCTAAACCACCTGATATCACCTCTAACCCCCTTCTGAACACCATAAACCACCTTTAAGAACCTAAACCACCTGATATCACCTCTAACTCCCTTCTGAACACCATAAACCACCTTTAAGAACCTAAACCACCTGATATCACCTCTAACTCCCTTCTGAACACCATAAACCACCTTTAAGAACCTAAACCACCTGATATCACCTCTAACCCCCTTCTGAACACCATAAACCACCTTTAAGAACCTAAACCACCTGATATCACCTCTAACCCCCTTCTGAACACCATAAACCACCTTTAAGAACCTAAACCACCTGATATCACCTCTAACTCCCTTCTGAACACCATAAACCACCTTTAAGAACCTAAACCACCTGATATCACCTCTAACCCCCTTCTGAACACCATAAACCACCTTTAAGAACCTAAACCACCTGATATCACCTCTAACTCCCTTCTGAACACCATAAACCACCTTTAAGAACCTAAACCACCTGATATCACCTCTAACCCCCTTCTGAACACCATAAACCACCTTTAAGAACCTAAACCACCTGATATCACCTCTAACCCCCTTCTGAACACCATAAACCACCTTTAAGAACCTAAACCACCTGATATCACCTCTAACCCCCTTCTGAACACCATAAACCACCTTTAAGAACCTAAACCACCTGATATCACCTCTAACCCCCTTCTGAACACCATAAACCACCTTTAAGAACCTAAACCACCTGATATCACCTCTAACCCCCTTCTGAACACCATAAACCACCTTTAAGAACCTAAACCACCTGATATCACCTCTAACCCCCTTCTGAACACCATAAACCACCTTTAAGAACCTAAACCACCTGATATCACCTCTAACCCCCTTCTGAACACCATAAACCACCTTTAAGAACCTAAACCACCTGATATCACCTCTAACTCCCTTCTGAACACCATAAACCACCTTTAAGAACCTAAACCACCTGATATCACCTCTAACCCCCTTCTGAACACCATAAACCACCTTTAAGAACCTAAACCACCTGATATCACCTCTAACCCCCTTCTGAACACCATAAACCACCTTTAAGAACCTAAACCACCTGAAATCACCTCTAACCCCCTTCTGAACACCATAAACCACCTTTAAGAACCTAAACCACCTGAAATCACCTCTAACCCCCTTCTGAACACCATAAACCACCTTTAAGAACCTAAACCACCTGATATCACCTCTAACCCCCTTCTGAACACCATAAACCACCTTTAAGAACCTAAACCACCTGATATCACCTCTAACTCCCTTCTGAACACCATAAACCACCTTTAAGAACCTAAACCACCTGATATCACCTCTAACCCCCTTCTGAACACCATAAACCACCTTTAAGAACCTAAACCACCTGATATCACCTCTAACCCCCTTCTGAACACCATAAACCACCTTTAAGAACCTAAACCACCTGAAATCACCTCTAACCCCCTTCTGAACATCATAAACCACCTTTAAGAACCTAAACCATCTGAAATCACCTATGACCACCGAAAACCACTTTTAACCCCCTTCTGAACACCATAAACCACCTTTAAGAACCTAAACCACCTGAAATCACCACTAACCCCTTCTGACCTCCTGAAACCACCTCTAACCCGCTTCTGACCATCTGAAACCACCTCTAACTCCCTCTTACCACCATTACCCCCTATAATATATTATTTTTTATTTTATTTTTTTTTTTTTTTAATGAGCGTACTGATTTCTTCATTTTAGAGCTTTGGGGTATTAAAAGTAAGTTTGTCGACTTTTGAAACCGACTTCTGACCGATCTGAACGAAATTCGGCACATAAGTGCATCTCAGCATTTGGAACAACCGTAATGATTTTGGAAATTCCACACTTAATATTTACATCGTTTCAAAGGTTTAGAAGAGTGGGAAAAGAAGATGGATAGCGTACTCACAACTCGGCCTGAAACCAAGTTCAAAACATCGACACAGCTTGAGTGTTGCAGTTGCAATGGCAGAGAGATCGGACATGGGTCACTAATCATCTCATCCAGGAGATGAGTAAAGTGACACCGGCTCCACTATGCTGAAATAACCTAACCATGTGATGATCGCCACGTAAAATAATATCAAGAAAATAAATAACAAGCAAGTTCGTGTATCCAAGTAGTTTATTAAAAATATATATAAGTTTATTAAAACCTAATTCTTCTCAACTTAAAATATTCTACAGTATTTAGTTACCCAAACCAATCATGTTAATAAATTACTAATTATATATATATATATATATATATATATATATATATATATATATATATATATATATATATATATATATATATATATATATATATATATATATATATATCAGCAGAGTAATACCGTGTTTTTGCACACTGCAATAGGCTACACAATTTGCGAGAGACACCAAGGGATGTGCCACGCAAGCGTGACACATAGGAACTGTTTCAACATCAGACATAACGTCATTAAGATGTTGGCTCGGCATTATGCCATGTCCTGCATCGTTTCGTCGCGCCCGACTCATCAGGGGCCCGACGATGCCCACCCAACTCTGGACCTATACTACATCAAGAAGATCAGATATAGGACTTATCAGAGACGAGGGTGCTCTCATACCGCCATTCTTACTTGGCTGGCAAAACACATCAGCAGAGTAATACCGTGTTTTTGCACATTGCAATAGGCTACACAATTTGCGAGAGACACCAAGGGATGTGTCACGCTTGCGTGATGATGATGCATTAGGCTGAACATTTATCGCTTAACAGAGCCAAATTAAATTAGTATAATTATAAACGTGACAATAGTAACTCTGTGAAAATAGCTTAATGTTAAAACTACACAAGCATTGTACAACCTATAATAAGAAATACATCTACAGTCTAAATTTAACAATGGAATTAAAAAAAAAAAATATCGGTCCGAGACAACTCAGACAAACTTTCTCATATACGAGTTCATAATTACATAGCCCAGTGTTTTACATTTATTAGTTTTCAAATGTACATTTAAATATTATTAAACATTTCATCAAAATTTATCATAAAAATCACTTTTCCTGGGCGGGGAATCGAACCCGGGCTCTCTCCGTCCGCGTTTTAAGCTATTTTCTCAGGAACTAGATTTTTCCCGGGAAAACGGCTTATATCGTTAGATTCGTATTTACATGGACTACATTTTAGAATTTGTTAATCAAAATCGTCGGAAGCGTTTTCAAGAAATATTTTTTTTTCATGTTTTTTCAGAGTTTTTGGGGGGTAGCGCCCCCAAATTTGGAGCTAAAATTCATTTCTCGATTTCGTCTCGGGGTATGATTTTTGTGAACATGTATGCCAAATTTCGTCAAAATCGGCTCAGTAGTTTAGGCTCCAGGCGTCTGCACAGACGACAGACGACAGACGACAGACAGACAGATTTTTTTTAAAAACCACTTTTTTGGACTCAGGGGACCTCAATACGTGTAAATCCATCAAAATCTCAAAATCGAATTTTCGCGCCATCACAATACTTTCTCTTTATATGAGAAAGTAAAAAAACAATCGGTGATAGTTTTAAGTAATGGAATATAATTAGATATTATGCTTGAGTTTAGTTTTATAAATATGTAATATCACTTTCTTCTCATAATCATAAATTTATTAATTTAATATTTTCAAGACGCCCTAGCGAGAGCGGGCAGGCTTGAGCGCTGTTCAAAGTGAGCGCTGTTCAAAATCAATAATTACATCGTCTCAAGTCTGAACATAAACAACGCGAGAGCAGTTGATGTAATATAATATTGACCTCTCTCTGTCCGTGTTTAAAGCTATTTTCGCAGGAACTAGATATTCCCCGGGAAAACGGATTATATCGTTAGATTCGTATTTAAATGGACTACATTTTAGAATTTTTTAAATCAAAAATATTCGGGACAATTTTCGAGGAATAATATTTTTTTTTTTACTATAATCAGAATTAAAAGAAATGTCTGTTATGTGACTGAACGTCGGGTTTTTCCTACCGGCGGCTCTGATGGTGGCCGAGTGGTCGATAACTAGTTACGTAGATTAAACATTCAGTGTGTGGCGAGGCTTTCCCTTTGTACTTTTTCATATAAAGAGAAAGTATTGTAATGCCGTGAAAATTCAATTTTGAGATTTTGATAGATTTACACGTTTTTAGTTCCCCTGAGTTTTTTAAGTTTTTTATTTTTTTAAAAAAAAACGTCTGCCTGTGCAGACGGGTGGAGCCTATACTACTGGGCTGATTTTGATGAAATTTGGCATACATGTTCAGAAAAATCATAGCCCGAGGCGAAATCGAAAACATGTATTTTAGCTCCAAATTTGAGAGTGCCACTCTCCAAAACCTTTTTAAAAAAAAAAAATCTCAAAAATGGTTGCGACTATCTTGATTAAAATAAATTGGTAGTACGTGGAGTCTCACGTAAAAAGGGTTTCGTTGGTGTTGTAAACATGAAATTAGTATTGAGGGGGGGGGGGGGATTTGGATGTTTTTGACAAAATGGCGTAGAAAATTAAACGCTTTCCACAAGTGTTATATATTTTTGTAATCTACTCTTCAATACCTTTCACTTGATACCCCACTCAAATTTTGAAAAAATATTTTTTTCCCCGTGACAGCAATTAGCCGCCATCTTGGATTCCCAGTTAATCCGACCAAGTTTTTATTCTTATTATTTGTTGGGCCCATCAGACTGCACATTTTACATATTTTTCTATATTTTTAGTAAGAGCGGAAATACGATATTAGGGGGAGGGGGGGGGGGGGACACGGAAAATTTCGATGTTTTTTGACAAAATGGCGGGAAAAATTAAACGCTTTCTACAAGTGTTATATATTTTTGTAATCTACTCTTCAATACCTTTCATTTGATACCTCACTCAAAATTTTAAAAAAATATTTATTTTCCCGTGACATCAATCAGCCGCCATCTTGGATTCACAGTAAATCAGATCAAATTGCTAATCTTATTTTTTCTATGGCCCACCAGACCACACATTTTGCATATTTTCCTATATTTTTAGTATGAGCGGAAATACGATTTTAAGGGGGGGGGGGGCCAAAATTTCGATGTTTTTTGACAAAATGGCACCGAAAATTGAACACTTTCCCTAAGTGATATATATATTTGTAAACTACTCTTTAATACCTTTCATTTGATACCCCACTTAAAATTTAAAAACAAAAATATTTTTTCGCATGACGTGAGTATCCGCCATTTTGGATTTGAACAGCTGATAACTTTGAGTTCGCTATATTTTTCCTGTGTGCGCGTCAAAACGATCTTTAATATTGGAAAGTTTCACGTTTCTATCTCTTTTTATTCAAAAGTTATTGGAACCGTACAGAGTGACAGACAGACAGACAGACAGACAGACACATGAACGAAACTATAAGGGTTTCTTTTTTTGGTTTTACCAACGAAACCCTAAAAATTCTAAAATGTAGTCCATTTAAATACGAATCTAACGATATAATCCGTTTCCGCGGGACAAAATATAGTTTCCGAGATATTGATGTCAATAAATATCATTTTTATATGATAACAACCACTTGTTGCAGTGGCGCACCAAGGGGGGGGGGTGAGGGGGGGGGGGCACTGTACTTTTGACTGGACTGTTAGATACCCTACTGTTTTTATTTTTAACCTAATACTATCAGTTAATTCCTGTTAAACTCAAAACATTTGGCGTACGTATTGTTTTTGTTAATTCACGTAACAAAAATATTTTTCAAATGTACCAATTTATTTTTGTGGCTACTAAAATAAAACATTAATCTATTATATAATGAACAACTTTTAATAATAAAATATTATTCAAATATAATTTTGTTTAATAAAATACTCAGGTCTTCATGTCCCGTTCATAAGAAACAAATTTATTTGTATAAAATAACATATTAGATGCTCTTGGAATAGGCTAAAAAGACATTTTCAAGTAACGTAAACTACAAAAAATTTCCCGGGGAGGACCCCCGGACCCCCCTAAAAGAGAGCCCAGCCCCCCTTGAAAGAAAAGAAGAAAAAGTGGCTGGATCCACCCTTGATATGAAGTAATAGAACAAAGAAAACCAGACTGCTTAATTGTCTGTGAATATGCTAAGCCCTCATTACATCCCTTTCCCCCTCAGTTTTTTTAATCTGTGCCCACTCCAAAAAAAAATCCTGGGTGCGCCACTGACTTGTTGGACGGTTTTTATTTTTTTGCTTCAGAGCTTACCGAAGGTAACGGAAGCTATGTGATCGTTCTGAAGAACGAAAAAATTTTAGGTCTCCGATTTCAAAAATTCCAAGACAGAAATCTGATTTAGACATCAGGGATCAGGGATCATTTTCGGTTCCGTGGTCTGTCGTTCAATTTTTGCGAAACAATATATCTTGAAAACTACACGTCCAATTTGAATGAAATTTGGGTGGTAGGTCATGAGTAGCCCATTGTTGGGCTACTCATGACTCAGAAGTTTTCAACTTTCTGCACTCATTTGTTTCTCTTCCACATGCGCACAAACATACATTAATTTACACCTCTATAGCTTCAAAAGTACTTATCTGATTTGTATGAAACTTTTATAGTTTATAGAAAGTAACCCCCAGATAGCCCTAGATTAATTTGAACCATCTGCACCCCTTAACTTTTGTTTATTTGATACTTTAATTCAAGTAAAAAATCAAAACAAAAGTTTGACAGATTATAAAAAACGGAGGAAACAATTAAACAAATTAGACAATAATGGCTTGTTAAAGCATAAACTCAATAACGTGACAAGATGCGAGGAAGCTATGTGCCACACCAATTGGCAGTATATTTAAAAAAAAAAATCAATTAAATAAGATATTAAGAAATTTAAAAACAGTTTGAACAATATGAGAAAGTTTGTCTGAGTTGTCTCGGACCGATATTTATATATTATACAGTGGAGCTTCGATTACGAGAACGAATCTGTTCCTTTTCCTTAGTTTACCAACAAAATCCTAACGAGTAAAAGGCATCAGATTATGAACGGAATTTTAGAAAATTCTGAAGATGGACTTAACAGATTAATACCATTTGGTATTATATATTTATAATTAGTTATACATTAGAGTCTACGTCTATAATTTATGCTTTTTACATACATTTACCATAACCACGGCTGATAACCACGGTCATTCTACCAGAAGTAGGAATGATACAAACCGCTTAGTGGAGCCCTTTTGTCTAAGAGCTTTAGCAGCGTCGCACTCCTCTTATACCGCTCCTTGACTGTATAACGCATTGCCTTCCCGTTTTAAGCAATACAAGGATTATTATGTTTTTAAAAAGCAACTTACATTATATTTATTGTCTTGAGTTCTTGTCCTTGTAAATTAGTTACCATATTTTTTAGTTACCAGAGTTTGTCTTAGACTCTGGTCAGAGAAACATCGGTCTTGTTCCGCTATTTATTTACGTGAACTCTGTAATAGTGATAACAAATTCAACCACGTATTTAACATTTGTGAACAATCTCTACATATTTAACGTTTACTCCGTTAATATTTAACTTTCATTAATTAACTTTCAATCTTTTAGACTTTAAATTAATTAATTTTATTAAACATTTTTTTTTTTTTTTTTTTTTTCTTTCTTCTTTTTTTTATATATATATTCAAATTAATTAATTTTTATATCTCCGTGCTATCTTCAACCACGATATCCGTGGACAAACTTTATTTAATAGTTTTATCATTTACTCCGTTGTGGATTTGTATTTTAGTTTTATATTTCATTAGTTCTAAATTAATATGGACATTATTCATTGCAAAAATTGCAAAACCAATACACCGGCAAACGAATTTTTGCCTTGCAGTCTCTGCGGAATTAAATGTCACTGGTTTTGTTATTCTATCTCAAGTAGCTTAGCTAACTTTAATAAGATGAATAGTGATAAGAAAAATAAGTGGAAATGTGGTTCGTGTAAAAATGTAACAGTTCCGATTGAAAAAAAAACAATAAATAGTCCAAATTCTTCTGACAATGCACCGCCTAGTTCCAGAAATGTAGTGATACACCTGGGGCTCGCAGATTCTATCTCAAAGGAGTCTACTTCAGAGGCAACTCCTCAAATTTCAAATATTGATCCACCCAAACCGGTCTCTTTTAAGTCAGATTCAAGGAAAAAATCCGTAGAAGATATTCTGATGGAGCTTTCTAATAAATTCGACTCAAATTGGGAATCATTGCGTAACGACGTACGAAGTGTGAATGATTCTATTGAGAACCTTGGTAAACGGTTCGATAATATGGAACTTAAAATTATTAATATTGAGCAAGCAACTTCATCGCTTCAAACCGACACCAAGAACATTAAAGAAGATATATCTTTGCTTCAGGAGGAAAATATACTACTAAAAAATGAAGTTAACTCACTGAAAGATAATCTGGCTCAGGTAAATAGTTATTCTCGACGGGACAATCTTTTGGTGTTAGGAGTACCGGAGACAGATGGCGAGGACCCCCTTCTGATTGCGGAACATCTTGCGAAGGCTATCAACGTAACATTTGATGTAAGGGATATCAGTGTTATCCATCGTATTCCTACCAAAAATAAACGTTCATACATGCCTTTAGTCATCAAATTTACCAGACGTTTGGCTAGGAACAATCGGCTGCAGAAGTTCAAAATAAGATCCTTAGAAGAACCTGATAAACCTGGCATCTCAGCTAAAACACTTGCCAAGACCTTACCGGATAGCAGAATTATTGTTACGGACCATCTGACTTTCGAAGATAAAATGTTATTCGATGCTGCTAAGAAAACCGCTTTGGAGAAAGGATATGCGTTTGTCTGGCGTCAAAATTTTAACACACTTGTTCGCAAGGATAAGAATTCTAAAGCCATCATAATACGTAGTTATAACGATGTAGATAATCTTTTGTGACAGATAGCATTCAGGTAGCAATTATATTTCTATTTTTTTCACCTAAGTCATATCAAATAATATACCCGATTTTTTAAATGGTTTAGCTCAATATAATAGTTATAAAACTTACAAGTTGGATAATAAAGGTTTAGTTAATTTCAGTAAAAATAAAATTAACATTTTTCATACAAATATTCGTAGTATAAGTAAGAATTTCGACAAGCTAGAGTTATTATTGGCAGACATAGTCACTCAATTTCAAATAATCGTTTTAACAGAAGCTTGGTTAACAGATTGGCACTCTTCATTCGAGATGAAGGGTTACAATAGTTTTTATCATACAGGTAGTAATCAGAACGAGGGTGTCGTAATATATGTATCATCTGACATTAAGGTACTCTCAGTTTACCCAGAATGCATCGGAGGTTGTAATAGCTTAGCTCTAAGTCTTAACCATCTTGGTAAGGATGTGCTTCTTACGGCTGTATATAGAAGTTGGCAGCTACCTGTCCATTTTTTTATAGAAAATCTAACTAAATATATAAATGGCAATGTATGCTCGGCCAGTAGGAATCACATTCTTTTGGGGGATATGAATATCGATACCTTGTCTGACAATATAGCAACTGATGAATATCTTAATGCTATAAACTCTGTGGGGTTTATAAGTCTAATCGACATCCCTACTCGAGTAGAAAATAATAGCTCCTCCTGTTTAGACCATATTATAGTTAAGTTTGCAGACAAGACTTTTCAACTCACTCCTTACATACTTACATCTAAAATTGCCGATCACAATCCTACAGGACTCATTATAGACTTTAAAAATAATATTTACAATAAACAAACAAATAAGACAAAAGAAATTACAACGACGACTATGGACTATGATAAACTTACGACTTGTGCTGAAAATTGCAAATGGGAAGACTTGTACGAGTTAAACGACGTCGACGTTATAGCCGATGCCATAACTGAACGAGTTAAAAATATTATAGCCTCCAGTACGACTACTACGACCCGACGTATATCTTGTTCTAAACGAAAACTTAAACCTTATATAACTACAGCCTTGTTAACTTCGCTTAGAATTAGAGACAAACTTTGCAAAGCTCGCGAAAAACACCCTTTTAATTTAGAAATAAGAAGTAGATATATTAAATATAAAAATACGTTGACTAGTCTTATTAGGAAATCGAAAAATGAATATTTTAGTAAAAAAATAGACGAGAGCGAGAACTCCTCCGATAGAATCTGGTCTGTGATTAATGAAAGTCTTAATCGTAAAAAAATTGAGACTACTGTTATCCCTAAACTTAACATTAATAACAATAGTTTGTTTATACAAGACGATACAAATCAGCTAGCTAACGGACTTAATAACTATTTCGCTACAATCGGGCAAGATATTACTGAAGATATCCGATTAAATTGTAAATGTAAACCTAACGTAACTTCAATCAGAGCTCCTGCTAGATTCCTAATTTTATCTTCAGTTACAGAGGAAGAAATAATGAAATATATTAAACAGTTAAAGAATGACACTGCACCTGGCAATGACGGTATCAAAGCTCAATATATAAAACATATCAGTCAGTTTCTATTAAAACCGTTAAAATATCTTTTCGACTTGTGTTTAAACAAAGCTGTTTTTCCAAGTTGTTACAAGACAGCTATAGTTACACCTCTATTCAAATCAGGAGACCCATGTGATCCTTCTAATTACCGCCCTATTTCTGTTATCCCTAATTTTGCTAAACTCCTAGAAAAATGTATAAAACATAGATTGACGACATTCTTAGAAAATCAAAAAATTATATCTGACAGACAATACGGTTTCAGGACGGGTCGGAGTACTTCCGACGCTATATTAAGACTTATTACAAATATTACTAATGATATTGATAATAATGAAAAATGTCTGGCGGTATTCCTTGATGTGAGGAAAGCCTTCGACTCTGTAAACCGAACAATACTACTTAGAAAACTCTACCAAATCGGAATCAGAGGCAAAGCGCACAAATTATTTGAGAACTACCTCACCGGTAGGAAACAAAGTCTTAAAGTAAACGGTACTCAGAGTGATTATATAGAATTGTGTCATGGTACGCCCCAGGGTACGAATATTTCACCTGACTTATTTACTTGTTACGTGAATGACTTACTTTTTCTAGGAGGCGTCCATGACATAATTTCTTTTGCTGATGATACCGTTCTTTATTTCAAGGGCGAAAATTGGGAATCTGTTTATAAGAAAGCTAACGAGGGGATACAAAGGGTTAAGGAATGGCTTGACCTGAACTTGTTACAACTTAACACAGACAAAACAAAATATATAGCTTTCTCCTGTGATAGCAGGGGAGAGCCACCGGACCATCTTAAACTTTATATTCCAACCTGTCAACTCACCAATGCTAGTTCTCAATCTTTAAATAATCTTCAAATACAAAAGGTGGGCAATATTAAGTATTTGGGTATTATAATTGATAAGTATTTAAATTGGAAGGATCACATCTCTCACCTATCTAAAGTAATAAGGAAGACGGTTTATAGTTATAAGATCCTTAGAAATTTTCTCAATAAAGCGTCATTACGTACGGTATACTTTGCACTTACTGGATCCATAATAAATTACGGATTATTAGCTTACGGTGCGGCGGGTAAGACTGAATTAAACAGAATAACAGTGTTACAGAAAAGGATAATTAAAATTTGTTTACACAAGCCTATGACGTATTCTAGTAATTTAGTTTATTCGGATTTCTCAATTTTGCCTGTGGATTATAGCTACAGGAGAATAATTTTAATAAAATATTTCAGTAAGGAAAAACATTTGCTTCGCCACCCTTACAATACAAGATCTAGACAGAAATATACAGTACAGTTACCATTATGCAAAACTAGTAAAAGACAACAGTATTTTGAATACTTGGGTCCTAAATTATTTAACCAGCTTACTAAGGAATTAAAATATACAACAAATATAAACGTTTTCAAATCTAAACTTAGTCAACACTTATATGCACTTCTTGACACTGACTCTTTCTAACTCTCAGTACTGATCCAACTTGATTCCTTTCGCAGTTTTTATTCTCTAGACTTCCAAAAAATGTTCGGGCTTCTTAATATGAGCTAAAATAAAACATAATATCGTGCTAACATACTAATATCTACTTATTTAGACTAATTGCCAGACTAATTGGCACTTTATTTTTTATTTTATTTTCTTATTAATTTTATATCACCATATCCTAATATAATTTTTATATGTATGTATGTATTTGTGTATATATGTATGTATATATGTGCGTATGTGTGTATGTATGTATGTATGAATATGTGTATTTGTGTATATGTGTATGTATGTATGTATATATATGTATATGTGTGGGTGTGTGTTTATGTATATGTATGTATATATATATAAATATATATATATATATTTTTTTTTTTTTTTTTTTCTATTTCATAATAAATTAATATTACACCGTAAACTAATATAATTTCTTTATGCTACTATTATTATTATTTATTGCAATTATACTTATTGTATAATTACATAATTACAGTACAATTATATTTACTGATTTATTGTGTAAAATTATTTGAACTTATTTAAATTATTTGAAATTATTTAACAATTTAATGAATTGCCTATATGTATATATAAAATAATTTTTTTCTATATCTTTCATAGAATCTCATTAATGTACCTACTGTTATCTCTTTAATATTATATTTTTTGTTATTATTATATTCTGTTAGTTTCCGTAAAGTTATTTATATTTTGTATTATAATCTCTCGGACCAGTCAAGACGGAGCTCTCGCTCTAGCGCTTTTGTGCTATTGAGAGCTCTCACCTTTATACCTTCTTTATTTATATAATTATTTTTGTTATTTTAAGTTAACTTTTTTTTCTATTTTAAGATTTTATAATTATTGTAAAAGGTGGAAATAAATATATATTATTATTGTTATATTTATTTATGTATAAGTGTATAAGCGTATAATGTGTGTATGTGTGCATGTATGTATGTTTATATAGTACATATACTTATTCTATTTTTAGGGTTTTGTAGATTCTTCTCAAAACCCTTATGCCGAGGGTGATGTGTCCGTCTGTCCGTCGCTCTTTGGTTCATGGGGTCCGAACCGTTTAAGCTTAAGAGCTGAAATTTGAAATACTGGTGCAACTTTTTGACCCAACCACAGGAAAAATATACAGAAGTTCAAAATTAAATATGCGCATGCGCAATTCGCAAAAATGTTGTAAACACAAAAATTTATATTTTTTTTAATTTTCGAGTGGGGTATCAAATGAAAGCTGCTGAAGAGTAGGACGCAAATATATATAAGCTTTTGTAAATTTTGCATTCCTTATTGGGTAAAAAAATCAAAATATACCCAAAAAAAATGTCCCCCCCCCCAACCACTATACTTCGGCTGGACCTAAAATTTCGAAATAATTCATGCTAATGCCTTATTGTGGGGCGATGAAAATTCCGGGAGTTCATGCCATATTTTAAAAATTTGCGAATTTTGGGCGCGAAAATTTGAAGTGCGCTAAAAATTTTATTTTTTTAAAATTTTGAGTTGGGTATCAAATGAAAGCTGCTGAAGAGTAGGACGCAAAGATATATATACATTTTTAAATTTTGCATTCCTTATTGGGTAAAAAAATCAAAATATACCCAAAAAAAAATTTCCCCCCCCCCAACCACTATACTTCGGCTGGACCTAAAATTTCGAAATAATTCATGCTAATGCCTTATTGTGGGGCGATGAAAATTCCGGGAGTTCATCCCAAATTTTAAAAAATTGTCAATTTTGGGCGCGAAAATATGAAGTGCGCCAAAAATTTTATTTTTAAAAAATTTTGAGTTGGGTATCATATGAAAGCTGGTAAAGAGTAGGATTCAAATATATATTTGCTTTTTTAAATTTTTCATTCTTTATTAATTTTATAAGTCAAAATATACCCACAAAAATTTCCCCCCTCCCCAACCACTATATAACGGGTGGTCCTAAAATTTCGAAATAATTCATGGTTATACCTTATGGTGAAGTGATGGAAATGGCCTGAAAAAATGAATTTTTCTAGTCCTTATTACCAATGAAAAACATTGTGACCCCCCGGGGGATCGAACCCGGACCCTTGAGATCGAAGAATCATAATTACATAACGGGCATGCTTAATCTTCTACAAAACCCTAAAAAGTACTTGGACGCAAGTACTTCCCTATGATTTTTTAATTTTATCTTTATTTTTACATAATATTATGATAGATTTTAATATATTTTTATTACCTCTGTTATATGTATTAGTCCGGCTACAGATAAATAATTAAAAGTAATTCTAGTCATACTGACAATAATTAATTTCTTATTAGATAGCAGTTTTGATTTAAGCCAAACTTAAACCAATTTACTTTTGTATTTTATTTATTTATTTTAATTTTGTCATATTCTGGTTTAGTTATGCATGTTAATATTATTTATAGATTATTATTTTTATTACGATCTGTTATCTGCTTCAACGGCCATTCCCGAGCTCGAGCTTGCTCCTTCGGGGATGCTTCACTATATAGTTTTTTTTCTCTATCATAACATCATAACTTTTTTGTCAATATCATTATTATTAATATTCTACTATTTATTTATTATGTGAAGAAATAAAGATTATTTATTTATTCTTATGGAAATAATTACATACCAACTGATCTCAGTACAATGTAATAATGTACGACCATTGATTGAATTTTTGACAGTTCAATAAACCTCAAGGGCTAATGATATTGGAAAGAGTAAAAAAAAAATAGAGCAGGCGGCACATTCTAGCGGCAAATTACATTAACTAATAGAGGTGAATAGTTCCCACTCCTCGTCATAGAAAGCGCCACCAGTCTTTTATGTTCAATGCTCACAAAAATACTTTGATTAAGGGCACGACATCGTACTATGTATATTGAATAAATGAATGAACAAATTATTCAAATAAGGCAAAAGAAAAACTAGGGTTAAAGATTAACAAAAGTAACCCAATGTTAACGACTTATTAACCTATTTATTCATTTAACCCGAACTTCTGATAAAACAAAAAAGATAATTTAAACTGGATTTGTGTTACAAAAAAATATTTGCTTTAAAAAAATTATTATTTTAGAGTAAAAATACTGTGTCCAATTTCTACAGCACATAGCTTCCTCACGTCCTATTATGAGAGAAATGGTAAAATTTGATTTGGACCGTTTTCAATACCCAGCGGGGTAACACTTATTTTTAAGCAAAATTAATTTTATTTATTATTATATCTTATTTATTTTTTTTGTTTACTAAAGTATGTATAAAAAGTTGGACATTGGGGAAGAAAGGTGTTAACCTTTAGCATCTGAGGTATGACACCTGGAGCCTAAACTACTGGGCCGATTTTGACGAAATTTGGCATACATGTTCAGAAAAATCATACCCCGAGGCGAAATCGAGAAATGAATTTTAGCTCCAAATTTGGGGGCGCTACCTTCCAAAAACTCTGAAAAAACGTAAAAAAAAATTATTTCTCAAAAACGGTTCCGACGATTTTGATTACAAAATTCTAAAATGTAGTCCATTTAAATACGGATCCAACGATATAAGCAGTTTTCCCGGGAAAAAATCTAGTTCCTGAGAAAATAGCTTAAAACGTGGACGGAGAGATCCCGGGTTCGATTCCCCGCCCTGGAAAAGTTATTTTTATGGTAATTTTGATATAATTTTCAATAATAATTAAAGGTACTTACAAAAACTAATAAATGGAAAACATTGGCTAAGTAATTATGAACTTGTATATGAGAAAGTTTGTCTGAGTTGTCTCAGACCGATTGTTTTATATTAACTCCTGAATTATCATTTTAGGACCTGTCCTTATGGAGTACCGGTAGGGGATATTTTTTTTTTGTGGGGTGGGGGGGGGGGGGGGGGTAAAATGGCCGCTATTTTTGAAGCGCGATATATATTTAAATATCTTCAAAATTATATCCCACTTAAAAATTACAAAAAATAAGAAATGTCGTGGTCATAACGCAATTGCTCGCTAATTTTTGCGACATTTTTCCTGTTTTTGGGCATGAAAGTTTGAGTTTTACACTAAATTTCAAATCTCTTGCTATAATAGATCGAGAGATGTGATCCAAGATGCGACAGACTGTCAGGCAAACTACCAAAACCATAAGGGTTTCTAGGATCACCTCAAAACCATAAGGGTTTCTAGGATCACCTCAAAACCATAAGGGTTTCTAGGATCACCTCAAAACCATAAGGGTTTCTAGGATCACCTCAAAACCATAAGGGTTTCTAGGATCACCTCAAAACCATAAGGGTTTCTAGGATCACCTCAAAACCATAAGGGTTTCTAGGATCACCTCAAAACCATAGGGGTTTCTAGGATCACCTCAAAACCATAGGGGTTTCTAGGATCACCTCAAAACCATAAGGGTTTCTAGGATCACCTCAAAACCATAGGGGTTTCTAGGATCACCTCAAAACCATAAGGGTTTCTAGGATCACCTCAAAACCATAAGGGTTTCTAGGATCACCTCAAAACCATAGGGGTTTCTAGGATCACCTCAAAACCATAGGGGTTTCTAGGATCACCTCAAAACCATAGGGGTTTCTAGGATCACCTCAAAACCATAAGGGTTTCTAGGATTCTAGGATCACCTCAAAACCCTAAAAAATGCATTAAAAAAATGAATGGGCGTAGATAGAAATAAATAATTAACTAATAATGGACTAAATATGATCTACCACCTACATTTCATGGACAACAGACGAGTAGTATTTGAATGTATGGTCATATCACAATAATGTTGAACAAAACACAGACACCGCTAACATTTTTCCTGATGAGGACGGAATTTCTTTCCAGGGTTTATTTATTATTTTATTTTATTTCGTAGGGATAAAAAAAATGCAATGTTCGAAATAATCACAATGTAACACGTTACCTTCGATAAGTTTGGACACAAAATGAGCACTCACGATCCTGTCAATGTTATAAACAAAATGTTTTCAACTTCAAAAGATGGAGTTGTTAGAAGAGGTTACAGAGATTTTAATTAAAAATCCACATTCATGATCTTAAAAGTCTTGTTATCAGGGACATAAACAGAGTTGGTTAGAGGTGGTTAGAGTTGGTTAGAGGTGGTTAGAGGTGGTTAGAGTTGGTTAGAGATGGTTAGAGGTGGTTAGAGGTGGTTAGAGTTGGTTAGAGATGGTTAGAGGTGGTTAGAGGTGGTTAGAGTTGGTTAGAGGTGGTTACAGGTGGTCAAAGTGATTGAAGGTAGTTTGAGGTGGTTAGAGGAGATTTAAGGTGGTTAGAGGTGGTCAAAGTGATTGAAGGTAGTTTGAGGTGGTTAGAGGAGATTTAAGGTGGTTAGAGGTGGTCAAAGTGATTGAAGGTAGTTTGAGGTGGTTAGAGGAGATTTAAGGTGGTTAGAGGTGGTCAAAGTGATTGAAGGTAGTTTGAGGTGGTTAGAGGAGATTTAAGGTGGTTAGAGGTGGTCAAAGTGATTGAAGGTAGTTTGAGGTGGTTAGAGGAGATTTAAGGTGGTTAGAGGTGGTCAAAGTGATTGAAGGTAGTTTGAGGTGGTTAGAGGAGATTAAAGGTGGTTTAAGGTGGTTAGAGATGGTTTAGGGTGATTTGAAGTGGTTAGAGGTGGATTTACATATAATTAAAAGCCACATACATTGTCTTATAAATCTTGTTATCAAGGAAGTAAACAGCATGAGCGGCCACATGAAATTTGTAGGGGGGAGGGAAGGCACCACCACCGTGGGGGGGGGGGGGGGGGCATAGGCATGGGCGCCCATGGTAAACAGATGTGGTTATATGTGGTTTGAGGTAGTTCAAGGTAATTTAAGGTATTTTAAGGAGGTTAGAGTTGGTTTAAAATGGTTAGAGTAATTTGAGATGGTTAGAGCTGGTTTGAGGGAGTTAGAGATGCGGGTTTTCATTGAGAACCTATTTATTGTATAAAACAAAAAAAACTATTTATCAGGGACGTGATAATACAATAAGAAGTACAATGAAGAAATGCAATAAAACTACACAATGGATTCGAGTTTCTCTTCTAGATACCAGGATTCAGCAGCTAAGTCATAGTCTGAGACTTTCCTATAACAACTGAGATAACATTCAACTCTCAATACAAATAAACAAAATAGAAAAACCAATAATAACAACTTGTTATCATTTGTCCTTGTTATTCCTTTTATTTATTTCAATTTGATGATTTTGTGCAACTTGTAAAATACCAGCTTGTATACTAACGTTTTACATTATTTTTCATTATTATGTCATAATAATATGCTGGATTACTTCGCTACGGCGAGTGTTATTATTTTATTTTTTTTTAATTTGACGGTTTTGTGCTCTACCATTGAAGTTATTTTACTAATAAAAAAGTATTTTTTAAGTAATTTTTTTTTTTTTTTTTTTTTTTTTTTCAAAATTTCCAAAAAGTGGTATCTTCCAATTACATACTCGTAGTTTTGGTCGAAGAATGTTCAAGAGTTTTTTTCAGATTTTTTGGACTTAACATAAGCAAGATAGAAGGGTGGGACACTTTTCACACCCACTTCAAACTCGTCTACGCTCGCCCTATCAAAGTTATAAACAAAAAATTATATATTTTTGTAATCAGACGTATCCTTTCATATGATACCCCACACGGTCTACAGAAAAAATAATTATTTTGTTAACCCTTGAGTTTTTTTACCCAAATTTCTTTGAATTTTTTTTAAGCCGCTATATTTTTAAAATGTGTAGGTATGTACTATACACATATATGCCAAATTTCATAGAGCTCGGACAAAAGGTGTAGCCATGAGAGCAGGCGACAGATGGACGGACAGATACACGCAGGAAAATAGAGGGGGTCCTTGGATTTGCCTACGGACCCTAAAAAAGATCTGCACGAGTTTTATATACGTTATTTTGGCCGAAATGGTTATGGTTTATGAGCTTATTATCATTTTACCATTTGTTCATCCGGCTCACTAGGGACCATCTTATCCAGATCCGGCCCTTCAACCACAAAGATTGAAGACCGCTGCCCTATATGAGGAGATTTAACCCCAACAAATCAGTTAAGTCCTAACAAAACGGATAAAAGAGCAAACCGGAAAGGAGGCACTATCCAAGCTGGAGATGGTCAAATCCGCTTAAAATTGAATCGGTCAGTGAAATGATCCGATTTACTTTACCGTTAATTTCCATTCGCCGCTCTTTTAAGCCTAGTCCACACCAGTAGACACGTTGCGAGACATTTCTATAGACGGTCTCATAGACCGTCTATGAACCATCTTCTGAGACCGTCTATGGTCTAGGTCTAGCGTCCACACTTGTAGACACGTTGCGCAACATGCCTAACGTTGCACTATGTCTACCATTTAGAATGGAAAACCATAGACATGAGATTTTGGTCTAGCAACGAGACCGTAGACGCCGTTTGTCTAGCCGATGTCTATAGACAAATCGCTAGACATTGTCTGTGAGACCAAAATCGCGCAACATGTCTACTAGTGTGGACAAGGCTTTATACTTATCGTGTTCACTTAAATTTAAAGTTCTCCCGCTTTAATTTGAAATATGAAATGAACTTATCTCACCTCTGACCAGACGGGGAACTCATACTTGTTGGGACACTTCCTGAAGATGAACTTCTTGTTCGATCCTGAAGTCTGTCTGTACACCCTCAGCACTTCCTCGTGATCCTCCACTATCCGCTCTAGAAACAACATACAGACGGACAATTTCACTGATAATGATAATATTTGCAAACGATAAGAAAAGACTAAATAACATTATTGTGCAGAGTACAAGTAAGTTATCGAAAGCGATAAGTTGTGGCATTCAATAGAGAGCCATTGTGGCCGTGTGGCATAAATCAACTGTCACGTCTACTCGACCATCAATGAATCAGTGAATTAAGAGTAGCATGAGGTCGTGGGTTCGATCCCGCGTCACAATGCTCTGATTTATATAACTCCACTAATGATCAAACCATATTCGCTTCTTCTGTACCTGTACATTGTACAGATGTATGATGTGTGAAGTGGATACAACTCTCTACAGGAGGAGGGTGATAATGAAATCAGACCAATAAGGGCTTAATTGCTTTATATTCCAAAAAGTGGTTCACCAACCACTAATTACTAATCATTGTGGCATTCACTAGACAGAGTAGATCCATCAAAGGGAAGTAAAAATAAGAATTGGTTAGGAAAATAAAAAAAAAAACATAGTATTGATCAATTTAGTAATTTCAATATTATTGCCAATCTACCATTAATATTGCGATATCGCACACTAATAAATATTATTGTCCAACATTAGGACACGCAAAATATTGGCCTTGAGATGTGATACGGGATATTCCACACCGTCAGATCGTAAAATTTCATTTGCCATGAACATTTAATAATGTTTTTCTTTTAAGACCCATTATTTTTTAACTTATACAAATCCATACAGAAGAAAAATAAATGGGCGTAGAGAGCTGAAATTAATTTGAGACCAGCAAATGGGTTAATGCATGGTGGACCACCGTCAAAATGTCATCAAAATCCGACAAGATTCGCACAAATGTAGATATACTGACAGACTAAGACCCGATATGATCCCGGATGTTTAAAACGGATTTCTGTCCAGGAATTTTTTGAAATCGGAGACAAAACAAAACTTGGTTGTTCAATTGCAATCCCAATGCTTGCACTATCTACAGTAACCGTTGTTAAATCCAGGAGTAGATTTTCAAGGCCTGGATCTGCCTCAAGAGAAAACCAAATACTGCGTAAACAGTATAAATTGTTTTATAATTATATAAAATCTCGGTTATAAGTTATAAGAAATGTAATATTGAATCTAAATGTTCTATTATTAAAGCTAATTATCCTGGACCTAAGTTGTTATAACAATAAATAGATAGAAAAAAATCTTAACAACTCAATTACTCATATAATTTATTGTCTGCGGATATAATAATCAAATGAAATGCATCACACAAACAAGGCCTCCATAAATATTATGAAAAGATAAGATTAATTAAATAATTATATTAAATAACTGAACATAAATCAATTTTCAAAGATGTATACAAATAAAAACTATAAATATATATATTTACATACACACACAGAAAGGTATTTATATGTGTGTAAGAGTGAGTGTTATTAGATGTATAATATTGTATTCAATTAATAAAGGTATACATTTATTTATGTATAAGATATTGAGTTAGATAAAATCAATTATTTAATATAAAGTTGTTATTAATTTTCTCTTGAAGAACAAATCTATTATAAAACAAGTATTGGAATACTCATTACATAAATGAAAAAAAGGGATAAATTAATAAAATTAATTAAAAACAAAACAATAATAATGAGCAATACCTTAATTATGTACTAGGAATTAAGGACGCAGAGTTGTTCCCTCTGTAAGTTATTATCTGGCGAACCAACTCCTCCCATTAGTTAACTTGCGTGTGCTAACAGCACGTATGTACTTAGGCAATTACTTTAATTGCTTTACTGTGTTATTCGTAAAGCCCCCAGGTTAAGGGTTTTTGCATCATAAAATAAATAAATGATATAGGTTTAGGAGATATTAGAAGTGGTGGTTAGATGGGGTTAGAGATGGTCAGAAGTAGTTAATGCTGATTGGAGGTGGTTAGTGGTTGTTAGTGGGGAATAGATGGTGTAAGAGATGATATAGACTTATATATTGCTACAAAGTAACCACAAAACAACTTTTTAAGAATTAGAAGTGGTGGTTAGATGGGGTTGAGACGATTAGAGGTAGTAAGAGGTGGTAAGAGGTGGTTAGAGGTAGTAAGAGGTGGTTAGAGGTAGTAGGAGGTGGTTAGAGGTAGTTAGAGATGTTTAGAGGTTGTTAGAGGTTGTTAGAGGTGGTTAGATATGATTCGAGGTAGTAAGAGGAGGTTAAAGGTTGTTAGAGGTGGTTAGAGGGGGTTAGAGGTAGTAAGAGGTGGTAAGAGGTGGTAAGAGGTAGTAAGAGGTGGTAAGAGGTGGTGAGAGGTAGTAAGAGGTGGTTAGAGGTTGTTAGAGGTGGTTAGAGGTGATTCGAGGTAGTAAGAGGTGGTTAGAGGTAGTAGGAGGTGGTAAGAGGTGGTTAGAGGTAGTTAGAGATGTTTAGAGGTTGTTAGAGGTGGTTAGAGGTAGTAAGAGGTGGTAAGAGGTGGTTAGAGGTAGTAAGAGGTGGTTAGAGGTAGTAAGAGGTGGTAAGAGGTGGTTAGAGGTAGTAAGAGGTGGTTAGAGGTAGTAGGAGGTGGTAAGAGGTGGTAAAAGGTAGTTAGAGGTAGTTAGAGATGTTTAGAGGTTGTTAGAGGTGGTTAGAGATGATTCGAGGTATTAAGAGGTGATTTAAGGTGGTAAGAGGTGGTTAGAGGTAGTTAGAGATGTTAGAGGTTGTTAGAGGTTGTTAGAGGTGGTTAGAGATGATTCGAGGTAGTAAGAGGTGGTTTAAGGTGGTAAGAGGTGGTTATAAGGGGTTATAAATGTGGTTAGAGATGATTCGAGGTAGTAAGAGGTGGTTTGAGGTTGTTACAGGGGGTTAAAGGTTGTTAGAGATGGTTAGGGGTTGTTAGAGGAGGTTAGAGGGGGTTAGAGAGGTGGTTAGAGATGGTTAAAGGTTGTTAGAGATGATTCGAGGTAATAAGAGGTGGTTATAGGTTATAAGAGATTGTTAGAGGTTTTTTGATGGGGCTTAGAGGTGATATAGTCTTATTTATTGCTACAAACTAACCATCAACAACTTTTTCAATGCATAATTAAATAACACATATTTTATTAAATTACATATGTTTTTTATTGTTTTTTATCACATTATATATATTGGATGGTTAATATTAAGTGGGCGAGTATGTGAGTATAAACTGGTTGGAATGGAACAAGTGTAATAGCCTTAACTGACCTCAACAAGAATTTGTTCTTTTTTAATTTAACAACCGGTTTTATTCTCATTTTTCGCTCTGACTAAGTACCTACTAATTTTTTGTTTTTTTTTACTTTTTATAGCTAACGGGGATTCTGTGTCTGGTTGGACGTAAAGCCGCCTGTCTGCTAAGCATGAAGGTTCAAACACCAATCAATAAAACCATGGAATTGTAGTTCTTAGTTTAGTTTTTTTTTAAACCAAAACACTTAAATAAAATTTATATTCGAGGATAAAGAACAAGGCGTTTACTCGACAGTAATATGTTGTTAAGAGAACAAGACAATCAGTCATTATCCTTCACTTAAGTGTCAAATTATACTTATATTTTATTTACCCTTTTAAACACTGCAAATCATTTATAACGACCTTTAAGGGCGTGGGGAGGTAAGACAATTACGTCGCTATTACCGATCAATATATAGTAACCGATTTTGTTGTTTTAAGCATTATAGTAATTGAATACGAGGAAATATAGATTTAAAAAATAAATCTCAAAACACGACGGTTAATTCTACTGAGATTGAGTAAAATTTCTCACATGAAGTGAATAAAAACTCTTTTTTCCGTGGTAGGCTGTGAAATAGTAACTTTAGAGCCTAAAAAACATAGCTAAAACCCATTTTTTCATTACGTGGACTTAAATAGTTATTTATGTAACTAGGCAGCAAAATGGAATTTTACTGACGAGTGATTAGATTAGCCTCCGAGCCGAAGGCGAGGACAGGCTATGATAATTAACTGCCGAGGCGAAGCAGAGGCAGGTAATTTAACTATTTGACTGTCGAGGCGTAGCCGAGGCAGGCAATATGAATAAACGAGGCAGAAATGTTTCCTTTGCTGCCTTGTTGCATACAATATTTTATCTACGGGCGGAAGAAAAATGAAACTGCTAACATACCATCTTTATTAATATAACATAGTTAATAACTATGTGTCATATTAATAAAGATAATAACATATTTATTAACTAAAATTAATGTTCAAATAAGAAACTTGGGAATAATAACCAATAAGTGATAAGCAAACTCAATCTATAACAACAAAATACAAATCACACGTTTATAACACACATAAATTCTGAATGAATAATGCACGCAATATAAAATAGTCATTTAGATTTTTACTAACAAATTACTAAAAGTATTAAAGATATCTTCTATTGCTTAAAAGAAAAGAAGTAACTAGGATAAATCAAGAAAAGTAGCTAGTCTAATCTAGAATGACTTCAATAATAAAAAGTATATGGATGTTCAATGTTTACATGACGCTACAGTATAGTCAGTGACTCTACTATTTTTTTTAATTAAAGATCTACTAATCATTGAACTTATTTAACAGAATTAACAAATATAAATAAATTACTTTATTATTAAAACGTTTATTTATTAAATATTACTTATTTAACTATAATATATAATGTTATAAGATAGAGATAATAGTATAAACTGTTCTTGCCAAAATAAGAGGTTATGACACGCAGTGGTAAACACTGTTACTTTCTCTGCCTAGGCAGGGAAATATTTCCCTGCCTAGGCAGAGAAAGTATTTTCCTGACTGTTTTAACTACTTTCCTGCCTGTTTTTAATATTTTAATGACAAATCAGGGAAATAGTACTTTCCAGCCTAAAAACAGTTAAGTAATGTTTAATTTTGCTGCCGCGAGTAGATAAAAATCTTTTCATTACTCCTAGCTGTAAAGAAAAAATCTTTTAGTTCCTAGGAACTAAAAGATTTTTTCTTTACAGCGGGTAGTTGTCAAAACTTCCGTTAGAAGTGCTGCAGTCTTTGTAGAAATGCATCTAGTACGATTAAACTCCGCTAGATGTCAATGCGTTTTGTTTATATTTTCTTATAGTGTAACCTCTTTTTAAGGTTTATTTTTTTAAGTCTTAAGTATGTACTAATATTTGTTATAATTATATATTGATTAGTGATTAATATTTAATGTTTTTTCATTGCCCGCTACCTCGGAAAAAACAGCATATGCTACGCGACTGTGAAGTGTTTTTTCTTTACCTTTGCAATATTTACTGTCTCGCTTCTCTCGACAGTAAATGTAATTGCCGCGGTAAAGAAAAATCTCACTTCACAGCCTAGTAACATAATATACTATTAATTTAGATTTGTTATTCTTGATTTAGTTATTTGTTTAGTTTATTGATGAATTAAATTAATACTAATTTAATATGTACACCTTATTATTTTTAAGTACGAGTAGGAAGAGTTGATGGATAATACAGGTGTAAGGAAAATAATTTTCTTACTTAAGAGACATCATTATTTCTTATTGAAACGTTTCGACTCAATTCAGAGTCATCCTCAGTCAAAATGTATTTTCTAAACAAAAGATATTTGTATACAATTAAAATTAAGCTGCTGATATAAATCCTAATTACTATTACACCTGATTGATTAGTTTAACAATTTAATATCTAAACAAGTTCCCATTATCTTTTTTAAAAAAAAAAAAAAAAAAAAAAAAATTCACCTAATTAATTATACAAAAAATCAATAATATAAAAATCACTTACATATGCTAGTCAAATGAAGTTGGTGTGTGTTAACATCTAGCCTCCTTTAAGAGGGCGTCAAAGAATTAGAAGTAGAAGTTAAATTATTATATTACTTTTAATAAAACCAATTTAAAAAATTTAGAAAATAATTGTAATAATAAAATAAATAACAGTCTATTAAATTCCCAAATAATTAAAGATTTAAAAGTAATGCAGACATTTATTAGAAATAACCCTCAAGTAATAATTATTAAAACAGATAAAAGTAATAAAACAGTTATCATGCTAAAAACTGATTATCAGGAAAAAATGGAACAATTATTACAAGAAAAAGGAACATATCGGAAAATAAGAACAAATCCGTTAAGCGATATTAAAAAAGATTACACTAAATTAATAAACAAACTTGTCAAATTTAAATTTTTAACATTAAAAGAAAAAACACAATTAAATATTGAGCAGTGTAATTTACCAAGGATCCATGGATTATTAAAGACCCACAAAAATAATTATCCCCTTCGGCCCATAATAGATGGACGTAACTCACCAATCGAAAAACTAACATCAATTATCAATCCAACTTTAGATGCCTTAAATAAAAATAACCCATATGATGTTATTAATGCCGAACAACTTAAAAACAAATTAAAAGATTTTCATTTAGATAAGGATGACCTTCTTATTTCCTTAGATGTTACTTCCCTTTTTACCAGCGTTCCGTTAGAAGAGCTTTACAAATTAATTAATCAAAATTGGGAGATGATTGAACCTCACACTAATATTAAAAGTAAAACGTTGTATATAGAAACTGTTAAATTTTGTTGTACTAATAATTTTTTCACGTACAACAATGAACTTTTTAGACAGATAAATGGGCTTCCTATGGGGGGTAAATTATCAGTAAATTTAAGCGGGATTATGTTAAACCATATAATAAAAAAAGCAATAGACAGTTTAATAGAAAAACCGAAAGTAATTTATAAATATATAGATGACCTTTTTCTTATTATCAAAAAAGATAATCTTAATATGATTTTAGATTGCTTCAATAATATAAATAATAAAATTCAATTTACGCACGAAATCGAAAATAACAATTGTCTGAATTACTTGGATATGACCATTATCAGAAGAGAAGATGGCGCATTAAGGACAAAATGGTTTTCAAAAGAGTTAAAGAGTAATAGAGTACTTAATTATAAGTCAAATCATGCAAAACACATAATTAATAACATAGCGTCAAACATGATTTCAAAAGCTATTAAAATTACTGATGATGAATATATCAAAGAGATTAAAACTATAATTTTTACTAAATTGACTGATAATTTATATCCCTTGAAATCGATCAAAACATTATGGCACAATCAAATAAATAAACTAAGAAATACTCAAATTAACACCACATTAGAAGCCATTAATGGTAGAACTAAGTATACAAGTCTAACATATATAAAAGGGCTTTCCGAAAAAATTCAAAAAACTATAAAACTTAATGATTGTGATCAAATTAAATTCGCTTATAAACCTAACAATAAACTAATGCAATACTATAACAACATGAAAGATAAAATTAATAAGGAGAATAGATCCGGTCTTGTGTATAAAATTGATTGCCAAAATTGTGATAAAGCATATGTAGGTGAGACCTCACAAAAATTAAAAAACAGATTATACTATCACACAAATGATATAAAGAAAAACAGCCAAAAAACGGCCCTGACCCTTCATTCATTTACTACAGGGCACAAATTTTCATTTGACGAAACTCAAATTCTTGGTTACCAAAGCAATTGCAAAAAAAGAAGAATATTAGAGGCATTCCACATTTATAAAAGGATTAACACCACAGTGAATCACAAGACTGATTCTTGTAACATAAATAAGAATTATAATTTAATTTTTCAAAAATTTAAACAGAATAAATAATTCCCCCCCCCCCTAATACAACGTAAGTTTAACTTAATAACAATATATAATTAATGATAAATAATGTCGGATTAGTATTATTTTCATAATTTATAATAAACAATAATATGTAGAATGTTTTTTAAAAAAATTTAAAAATAGATTAATGATTAATAACTTTATGAATATTTGAATATTATTAACTGGATAATAGTTATTTAATGGAATACTTAAGAGGAATTTAACATTAAGGTTTAATATTATTACATGGTAAATATATATACTTATAATTTTACGTAATACAGTAGTAGTGTAACTTATTATGAATATTATATAGAACTTCGAATGATCTCTCCCAGACAGCGCTAGTAGAGTTACTACAATAGTAGTAAATCTATTCATATGTAGTGATCCAGTATCTCTCCCAGGTAGCGCTAGTAGTATCGAGTCCCCTTTTTTTTTTTTTAAGTTAATTTTTAATATTAATTAAACAAACTTAAATTAGTTTTGAAATCTTAAGAATTATATCATTAACCTAATTTCTATCTGTCAATTTGTGAGGTACTTCAATTATATTAATTAGCTCTTTGTATAATATTTAATAAGTAAGCAGTCAATAATCTCAGTGAAAAATCCATTGTTATAATTGTATATACATCACATATCTAATTGTTAATGTTAAAAATTTTCAACGTTGTCAAATAGTTACCATTTGTTAAAATCTGTTTTAAATTATTTAATTTTTAATCTTTATTATAGCTGTGATAATTTTGTTTCAGTTAATGACTTATTCTGAATTGTTGGTTGAGGGGTGGTGTTTTATTAACATTTTTTAATTTTATTTATTTATTTATTTTTATTTATTTATTTATTTATTTATTTTTTTTTTAAATTGGTTTTATTAAAAGTAATATAATAATTTAACTTCTACTTCTAATTCTTTGACGCCCTCTTAAAGGAGGCTAGATGTTAACACACACCAACTTCATTTGACTAGCATATGTAAGTGATTTTTATATTATTGATTTTTTGTATAATTAATTAGGTGAATTTTTTTTTTTTTTTTTTTTTTTTTAAAAAGATAATGGGAACTTGTTTAGATATTAAATTGTTAAACTAATCAATCAGGTGTAATAGTAATTAGGATTTATATCAGCAGCTTAATTTTAATTGTATACAAATATCTTTTGTTTAGAAAATACATTTTGACTGAGGATGACTCTGAATTGAGTCGAAACGTTTCAATAAGAAATAATGATGTCTCTTAAGTAAGAAAATTATTTTCCTTACACCTGTATTATTTGTTTAGTTGATTTGTTTCTCTTAATTAGATTATTTATTTACTTGATTTATTAGTCTTGATTTAGCACCTGTTTAGTTGATTTGTAAGTCTTAAATTATATATTTATTTAATTGATTTTTTACTCTAAATTAAATTATTTAATTGACTTGTTACTCCTAATTAATTTATTTAATTGATTTCTTACTCTTAATTTGTGTTATTTATTTGTTACTCTTAATTTAGTTATCTATTTAGTTGACTTTTTACTTAATATTTAGTGCTTTGTTTTGTTGATTTAATACTCTTTATTTAGTTATCTATTTAGTGGATTTATTATTTTAAATTTATTTACTTCGTTAATTTGTATTTACTCTTAATTTATTTATTTAGTTGATTTGTATTTACTCTTAATTTATATTTTTTAGTTGATTTGTTACTCTTAATTTATTTATCTATTTAGTTGACTTTTTGCTTAGTATTTGGTCATTTATTTCGTTGATTTGTTACTCTTTATTTAGCCTATTTATTACTCTTAATTTAGTTATGTATTTAACTGATTTATTGATTTTGTTACTCTTCTTTTTATTGTTACCATAACCTGCTTCTAACCTCTTTAATTTATACATTTGAACTGTTTAAAAAGTTTTTGTTTACATAATATAAACAAACTATCAAGTGAAAGCTTTTTGTTTAAATGTAAAAAGTACAATAGCCGATGAGGATGAAACTTCGGAATCATCACTACAAAGTAAAACTATCTTTTTACTTTCTCATATAAAGAGAAAGTATTGTAAGGGCGCGAAAATTCGATTTTGAGATTTTGATGGATTTACACGTTTTGAGGTCCCCTGAGTCCAAAAAACTGTAGAGCATTCTACAAACTGTACTGATACGGGAAACTGAATGTTTACTGATAAGGTAATACAAACCCATGCCGTACTCCTCCCATGATTCGACTATGGTCCAGAGGGAATCCTTGTTGACTCTGTTCTTGACTGATAACAGCTGACAGAGATCGTCAGCTCTCAGTCTCTCCTCCACAACCACTTCCTGATAACTCCCGTCATCGTTGTAAAAACAAAGGCACTCCTGTAATACAAACAAAACTATAGTTACAAGCGTCGCTTTGAACAGAGGTAACAAACCAGTGGCGTATCCAGCAGCTAGGTCTGGAGGAGGCACATTCTAAGCCAGTTTAGATTGGGGGGGGGGGGATTTGTAGTGGTAACAAGAAAAGGGAACTCATAATTCTACAAAGCAGCTGCCCCCCCCCCCCTTCCCAAAAAAATAACATAGCTATGATATGCTGATGCTGATGCTTACTGCAGTAAAATATCCTACTGTAAGTTATGGGGCTTGCCTGCAGTTAATTATGGGGGGGGGGGAACTATGGCGGGGGGGTCCGGGAAAATTTTGAAAATATGACCTCTCAAAACAGCGCTTTTATGCATTTCTGAGGTGAAATTGAATATGAGGTGAATGTAAAAATATTTATTAAAAAAAAAAAAATACGTTTTTTTTTGTTTTTTTTTTTACTCTATTGGGTCTGGGCCCTTCTGGGGGGGAGGGGGGCACGTGCCCCCTGTGCCCCCCCCCCCCTGGATACGCCACTGTAACAAACCCAATAGCAACATGTAATTATGGGATGCACTAATCAGTCCATAATATCAAGACTACGATATTATTATTTCCCAGTTTAAATCATATTTATCACTCATTTAGTATTTTTTTTTACGTAACTTCCCGTTAATTTTGCATTACAATTGTTCTACTTTGTATATGTATACAACAATTTTAAAATTACAAAAACATATTTTCTATACCTAAATTATTAAAAAAAAATGCTAAGAACCCAAGTAGAAAATAGTTTACCAAGAAAAAAAATGTTTTTAGCCTTGAATATAGGTCAAGGCTAAGACAGGTCCCTACCAACCCACGAAAATCGACCTAACTTGAGTAAACGTTGACCGATTTAGTTGAAATTTGGTACACATGTTCATTTTACTAATGCCCAAGACGATTTCGTTATCCCAAGCTATTTCGGTATCCGCCCAAGCGTTCACACGCAACGCTCGAGTAAGCGTAAGCTTCAAATCTAAAAAAAATTCACTTCATCTTTTCAATGAGACAATAGTATATTATGTTACTAGGCTGTGAAGTGAGTTTTTTCTTTACCGCGGCAATTACATTTACTGTCTCGCTTCGCTCGACAGTAAATATTGCCAAGGTAAAGAAAAAACGCTTCACAGTCGCGTAGCATATGCTATTTTTTCCGAGGTAGCAGACAATGAAAAAACATCAAAATATTAATAAATAATCAATATAATAATAACAAATATTAGTACATACTTAAGATTAAAAAAAAGAGACCTTAAAAAGAGGTTACACTATAAGAAAAGATAAATAAAACACATTGACATCTAGCGGAATTAAATCGTACTAAGCATTTCTACAAAGACTGCAGCGCTACTAACGGAAGTTTTGACAACTGCCAGCAGTACAATAAACTTTTTTCGTCCTAGGACGTAAACATTTTATTCTTTACAGCTAGGAGTAATGAAACGATTTTTTAAGTCCACGTAATGAAAAAATGGATTTTAGCTATGTTTTTTACGCTCTAAAGTTACTATTTTACAGCCTGCCACGGAAAAACAAATTTTTTTGGACAGCTACGTAAATATACTACGTTTTTAAATTTCCTGTTGAATTGTATGTAATGTTGATAATATAATTGTTATTGTTATATAATATATAATGTTAGTGAAAAAAAAATAGTTCCGAATTTATTTACTTCACATAAATGACAACCATCTAGAGAGCTGATCTTAAACCTATAAAAGGACAAATCTTTGTACAACGGATATCCCCAACACCAAATCTAAACCGTGCCATCGATATACTTGAAATAATATAATCGATAAATAATATAAGCGATATATTCCCTGTTTTGCTGTCATTCAATGTTTATCTCTTATTTGTAAAAATAAGAGATAAACAATTTCAATCACAATTTTTAAATCACAAATTTGAAACCCGTCAAAATGAAGATTGCGTAAATATGGGACATGGCAAAACAAATAAAATTACTTGCGGATTTTATCCGAACTAACTTTCCATACAGCAAAATGTGCTGAAAAACAATTAAATTCTGCTGAAAGATGGCTAAAAGTATTAATATAATGCATTGTCATCGTGTTCTGAGCTATGCTGAAAGTTTCAAATGTCTAGCTATTCGGGAAGTTGGTTAGAAATCGATTGCCAGATTTGTACCGGAAAAACAAACAAACAAGGAAGCAAGCTAATAAAAACGCAGTAAAAAAGTTTGTTTCATCTAATTTCCCCGTTCTGAAATTCCAATTTTACTTTTAAAGCTCCCATTTACGCGAGCGTTGCACGCGAACTCTTAGACGGATTACGCTGTCCAACGAACTTAACCTGAGATGTTTCAACTAAATCGGTCAACGTTTACTTAAGATATCGTCACGTAAACATTACTGTCATACAGACAGGATGCATATTTTGATAAAATGTAAGAAGCTCGCTTCAATAATAGTGGTTCCAAATAGCAGTCAAAGGAGTATACCCCCTAAAGGTCGACCAAGAAGTCATGGAAATCCGAGGAGTGCGCTAGTGTCGTTGTTTTGGTGTCATGTATAGTCAGTTTTTAATAAAATAGACCACTGTCAAAAAATACAGTGTTGTTCTTTTATTATTAATCATTTTATTTTTGATAACTTCTATATTCTTTTAATATTTTTTGCAACAGGCAACACTGTACCTGATAAGAAATCACTAATAATGTACGAGAATATCTTTATGTTATTATTTATTGATTATTCATAATAATATTCTTTAAATCTAAATCGATTTTCTTCTTTCTTAATCTATTTTTTTCTTCCTCGTAATTTCTGAGTTTGATTTGTTACTTTTTATTTCGGTTTGTAAATAGTTTGTAAACTGTATCTAGTCCTGTAATATTAAAAGTTGCTTTGTATTACAATAAAATTAATATCTATTTTATAACTTCAAAATTCCGTTATAAAAATAATGAGATTCTAAGATAAGTTTCACTGGTTATTTTATTTATAAAAAATATAATGGGAAAAAACGAACTAGAAATCCGCTAATATTCTTTTTATTAATTGTCATGGAGAGCAATCATTTTTATAATAACAAATAAATATTAGGTTTGTTCCAACCCCGTTATTTGTAGCGTCCTTTGCATTTGCATCATCCCGTGGATTTGTGGATCGTACAAAAATCGTTTAGGACAGTTGTGACTATAATTCGTTCTGTAACTGTATAAAAACCTTTATTATTTTAAGATAAAAACAAACAAAACAGGAAACCTAACAGATTGGAAACCTTCCTGTTGTTATTCGTGAGATTTGACATAACTGCGCATGTCATACAAACTAGAAATGGGTTCTGTCTTATCACCCGACTATACAGACTTCGGCAATACTCAGAAGTTCCGACTTTAAACGAAGCTAAGCTTTCAGTTTCTCCCTTGTTCATGACTTCTTGGTCGACCTTTAGTAGAGAGAGGGGGCCTCCCCACCCCCAAACAAAGTAATAATAATGATAGTGTTACCTGTTTTTCGTTTTGGTTGGAATCCTTGGACTCGTACTCGCTGATGCTGGGGAGAAGGGAGTAGCTGCTGGTTGCACTAGTGCTACATCCCTCGAGGCATCGTAACTTCATACCCATCCCACTGCAACCCAGATCTAAACAAACAAACAAACATATCAACACACATTCAGGGCAACCACAGGGCTCAGGTAATGTGGAGGGGGAAACACTTGGCGGGGTCCAGCATAGAGCTCTTAGAACCCTCTCTCTACCTCAACAAGTATAGCCATTTCAATTCTTTATCATATCATTAAGTACTACAAGAAAGAATTGACTATTGTTTACACATTTTAAATGTAGTTACACATCTTTCAATACTAAAATTAAAATAGATATTTTATTGTGTACAGCGTAGGTTTAATAGCGTAACATTAAACATATGCAAATGACTCTCCATAATGAGTAACTCCCTTGAGAATGATTCTCGCGTAATGTTAGAATTGCTAAACATCACGTCATAGTTGATCATCTTGTTTCTAGACTTGTCATTGGTGTTTCTGATGACTCATGACATAATATGTGCATGTGATGACATAATATGTGCATGTTTCAGGTTTCTAAATTGTCGGCTCAAATTTAGCTTACAAGATTTGCAGATATGGGTAAAACTGCATTGATCAGCCACCTAGGAAAAGAGGTAAGAAAGTTAGGGGGGGGGGGGGGCTCTCTCGAATCAACTATTTAGAAAAAGGGATATAATCTCTAAAATGTATTAATTATATAGATATAATCTTTCAAATGTATAAATCTTAAATATGAACTGTTTTACAAACGAATGTTATTCTCTTTGTATAAATCAAGCGAAATTGTGCCACCAAGCGATTCTAGACTCTATGGATAACTGCATATTAGACCAGATATGTTACGGTAAATAAAAGAGAATAAAAAACAACAAATACACTTACTAAAAATATTATATCGCGTTTGTATAAATGAAGAGTTTTGTAAAACACAAAGTTAAAATAGAAAGCGTGTAATGAAATACGCGTCAATTATTATTATTAATAAAAACTGTGAGATTCTCAAAACCAATTTAAAGAAAAACTATTTCTTATTTTAAATCAAATTAAAAACAGGTCATCTTCATCTTCAATTTAATTTTTCTAAGATAAACGAAAAAAAAAGAAACTAAATTAATTCTTAATTTACTTTGAAAAACGAAAGAGAAAGGTAAAAAAAAAAAAAAACGTAATTCATATAATTTTAGTTTCATTTAGAGGTCAAATGGTATTAAAAGATCAAAGTACAAAAAAAAAAACCAAGCATTTATAAATATAACTGAAATAAAATAAACTTGAGCGATTAAATATATATATATGTATATATATTTATACATATAAATTAAAACGGACAATTAAATAATTAATGTACATACAAAAGGGAATTAATTAATTATAAAAGGACAAAGAAGATGTAATGATAGTAATAATATTGATGCTACGAGATAAAGCAATCTACAGTTTGTCTGGCCGAGGTGGAAATTTATTTTGCACGCGCTCCAAATATGTGTTCACACCCAATTTGCTTTAGAGAACATTAATTATAAAAACTAAAATTTATTTCATATTTTTATTTTCTTCTATATTTAGTTTTTCTTTTTTTAAAATCTAATATAAATACAAGACTGCCCTCACTTAAAAATTAAATGTAATAATATATAAGTATTATGTACTCTTCGGTTAGGACCCCCCTCTAAAAGGGGGTAACAAAGTAAAAAATCGGTCCGAGACAACTCAGACAAACTTTCTCATATACGAGTTCAGAATTACCGAGCCCAGTGTTTTTCCATTATTTATTAGTTATCGTATGTACATTTATTTATTATTAAACTTTTCATTGAAATTTATCATAAATAATTTCAAGATAAAAAGAACTTTTTATATACTACGGTTTTAAATTTTCTGTTGAATCGTATGTAATGTTGATAATATAATTGTTATTGTTATATAATATATAATGTTAGTGAAAAAAAAAATAGTTCCGAATTTATTTACTTCACATAAATGAAAACCATCCAGAGAGCTGATCTTAAACGTATAAAAGGACAAATCTTTGTACAACGGATCTCCCCAACACCAAATCTAAAGCATGCCATCGATATATTTGAAATAATATAATCGATATTTCCTGTTTTGCTGTCATTCAATGTTTATCTATCACAAATTTGAGACCCGTCAAAATGAAGATTGCGTAAATATTGGATATGGCAAAACAAATAAAATATCTTGCGGATTTTTTCCGAACTAACTTTCCGCACAGAAAAATTGCTGAAAACTAATTAAATTCTGCTGAAAGATGGCTAAAAGTATTAAAACAATGCATTGTCATCGTGTTCTGAGCTATGCTAAAAGTTTCAAATGTCTAGCTATTCGGGAAGTTAGATAGAAATCGATTGCCAGATTTGTACCGGACAAACAAACAAACAAGAATGCAAGCTAATAAAAACGTAGTAAAATAACTGCTCTTCGGCGGGGAATCGAACCCGGCCTCTCTCCGTCTGCGTTTAAAGCTATTTTCTCAGAAACTAGATTTTTCCCGGGAAAACGGTTTATATCGATAGATTTTTATTTAAATGGCCTACATTTTAGAATTTTTAATCAAAATCGCCGGAACTGTTTTCGAAATGTTTTAGGGGGTAGCGCCCCCAAATTTAAAGCTAAAATAATTTTTCAGAACATGTATGCCAAATTCACGTATTTCAATAGCTTTCTGCCATCAGCGTTTCTTTACCAATGATAAAGCAATCAAAAATAAACTGCCGCAATAAGCACAAACAAATAGGTAGTTGTTTATAGCCAATATGAAGGTTATAAGAAGATAGCTTATAACCAAGAAGCAGGTTATAAACAGTATTTTATCAAATTTATAACTAAAAAGAAGATTATTAACAGTAGTTTATAACCAAGAAGAAGGTTATAAACAGTAGTTAATAAAGTTTAAACCAAGAAAAAATTTATAAACTTCTATACTCTGTGATCTTAAATACTTGTTTCATTAATTGTTACCCAATACCTAGGCCATCTCCACGGCTTAAGCACATTTACCAATAGGTAAATAAATGCAATGTATGAATGTTAATTGTATATGTATCTAAAAAGGGCCATTGGAAAACCTGGATTCTGCAAGGGCTCCTTGGGAAACCTTAATTCAGCAAAGAATTCTTAGCAAAACCTTGATTCAGCAAGGGCTCCTTGGGAAACCTTAATTCACCAAGGGCTCCTTGGGAAACCTTGATTCGGCAAAGACTTCTTAGCAAAACCTTGATTCAGCAAGGCCTCCTTGGGAAACCTTGATTCACAGCAAAGACTTCTTAGCAAAACCTTGATTCAGCAAGAGCTCCTTGGGAAACCATAATTCAGCAAGGGCTCCTTGTAAACCTTAATTCAGCAAAGACTTCTTAGCAAAACCTTGATTCAGCAAGGGCTCCTTGTGAAACCTTAATTCAGCAAAGACTCCTTTAAAAAACCTTAATTCAGCAAAGACTCCTTGGGAAACCTTAATTCAGCAAAGACACCTTGGGAAACCTTAATTCAGCAAGATCGCTGAGAATCGAAACAGTTTAGGTATAACCACTGACCGCACTGACTATGAAGACATTACAATACTTTCTTCACAATAATGACCTACACATGTTAAGAAAGTAAAAACAATAAAATTTCAGCTAATATAGCACTGTTGGACAGTGAGAAATGCCTTGGCAGGTAGCCAAAATAAATATACAGGTGCCTTTATTATTATTATTATTAGAATTAATCTTTTTTCTAAGAATATAATAAAAAACGAAAACCTAGGCAAGATGACAGATTGCCAACCTCGCAAAAAAAATGACAAATTTCATATTAATTTTAACTCACATATTTTACTACAGGCAATTAAAAAAATTCTTTAATTCATTTTCTAAATGAATTTTTCATTGTTTTTTTCTTTTTAACTTATCGTAAAAAAACTGAAAATAGGTAATGTTTAGTATAACTAAAGAACGGATTGGATCACAGTAGTTTTAGGTAACTATCTTACTAATATAATACCTCCGATGATGACCATTTGAAAATGAAAACTACATGGCATTTCAGGGAAAAATCTGGTTAATAAAAGAAGGAAACCAGAAGAATGGGGACTACTGCAAAATAAAAAATATGTTTAAAAGAATGAATAGACAAGAATAGTCTGTCAATCAGTGTGGCACACTGCTTTGCTGCGCCCTATCACGTATAAGTACTTTAATGATTTTAAAATTCATTATTGTATAATCTATTTAATTTCAACCCCCCCCCCCCTCCTTTATTTAATTCTCTCAAAACAGTTTTGATATTTTACAAGAATAAAAGAATCAATTTAGCAACATTTTTTTTTTTAGCAAAATTTAAAGATTACCTTAAATCAAATTATAATTATCATTAACTACGGGAGACATACAGAGAAAAATAGACCCTCGCACCGGGACTCGAACTACGGGTCCTCCTATTAATCCGTTACAGGTGCTCTTACCAACTGAGCTATACAGGGGAATGATTTTTCTCTGTCGTTACCGATATAAATTCCCCGAACTCAAGCTTTCAATCTTATTCTACAAATCTAGAGAGCCAAATATTCACGGCAATAGAACTAGACCGAGAATTAACGCTTATAATTATAAAGTACTCAATTAGTACCTGTACCTAGTACAATCAATTAGAAATTCAAATAATAATTTGATTTAAAGTAAAATTTAATCTTTCCGTAGTATGAAAACTACCAAAAACTTAAAAATCAAAATTTAAAAATGGCAGACGGTTGAAATTACTCTAGGGTTGCGGGCTACTTTCGACAAATCATCCAAATTTCATAAATAATTACAAGATAAAAAGAACCCGTCAAAATGAAGATTGTAAATATGGGATATGGCAAAACAAATAAAATAACTTGCGGATTTTTTCCGAACTAACTTCCATATAGCAAAATTTGCTGAAAACGAATTAAATTCTGCTGAAAGGTGGTTAAAAGTATTAAAATAATGCATTGTCACCGTTTTCTGAGCTATTCTAAAAGTTTCAAATGTCTAGCTACTCGGGCAGTTAGTTAAAAATCGATTGCAAGATTTGTACTGGACAAACAAACAAACAAGAAAGCAAGCTAATAAAAACTTAGTAAAATTAGATGAATACTGTTGAAGATAAAAGTTATTTAAATAAATGTATGCTTGTGCGCATATGGTAGAACAAACAAATGTGCGCATAAGGTTGAAACTTATAATGGCACCAATAATGGGCTAAACATGACCTGTACCATCCAAATTTTATTAAAATCGGATCAGTAGTTTATTCGATAAAAATCTTGATGCTAAGAAAATGCAAAGTTACTACAGTAGAACCTCGACAATATATACCAGATAACCCTCCTCGACGCCTAAAGAGACAGTGGCCTAGAGACTTATTAAATATACACGTATAAATCTGTAATTATCCTCTATCTGCTATATCTTATTTATGTAATTATTTAAGTAAATTAATAATTTAGTTTACTTATTATTTCATTATTTATTCATTTATTATTTATTTAATTAATTCATTAGTATCTCATTTCTCCTCTATCTACTTTTATTATTTACTTTATAATCTTTATGTATTTCTCACGCCAAAAAGGGGTAGTCACTGGACTACTTCCTTTTACATGTCGAACAAGTCATACAAACTATATTAACTGTAACACTTATAGCATGTTCATAATTGTAGTTGTGTTAAACAATAAAGAGAGAGAAAAAAAAAAAAAAAAAAAAGAACCTCGATAAGAAGTGTCTCAAGGGGATTAGGGAAACAGTCTTGTTATCGAGGTGCTCTTTTTGTTGAGGGTCGTGTTATCGGTACTTCTTTAGATTGTTACTCCCCTATGTTTTTTAGAATATATATGACTTTGACTAAATAAATATAAAGACAAAGGGTTGTTTAGTCCAATGTACTTTGGGACAATGGAATACCACACTTCTGTTTTTATAAGGGGAGTAACAGTCTTAACAAGAACACTCCGTACACCTTCTTTAGATTGTTACTCCCCTCTGGTTTGTTTATAAGGGGAGTAACCATCTAAAGAAGTGCCGTGTTATCAAGGTACTTTGGCTATCAGTCGTGTTATCGAGGTTAATGTTGATGTTTTCAAGTCTAGACTTGTTCAAGGTCGACACATTCCTGTATAGAGACGCGTTATAGAGGTTGACTTCACAAAACGACTTGTTATAGAGGTTCTGAGTTACGTTGTGAATTGGAAAAAAAACCGTGTTATAGAGGTTGTTTGGATAATAATAGTCGCGTAATAGAGGTTAATTTAACATTATGTGTTACGGCAATCTCAAGGGGATTTGAAAATTGCACTTGTAATTGAGGTTTTCGTGATATTGAGGGTCGTGTAAGCGAGGTTCTACTGTAATAGGTCGGGATTCAATGCCCAACCGGGGGAGAAATTATTATTTATTATTATATAATAATAATAATAATAATAATATCCATTTATTGTAAAAAAAGATATATATACAAGCATACATTGTTTTTTTTTTTTTTTTTTTTTTTTTTTTTTTTTTTTTTTTTTTTTTTTTTTTTTTTTACAAATCGGCACATAGCCGTGGAACCCTGACGGGTTAGAGTTGCCTTCTTAATTATTCCATATAAATTTAATTACAATAATCATAAACTAACTTACAATCAATGGACTATCAGACATGCAAATTTTTAATTATTTATTGATTTATTTATTTATTTTTTTTTTTTTTTATTTATTTTAAGTCAGAGCCATACTTGAGAGTAAACTTGAGACATTCGTCTCCATTCTACTCTGTCCATAGCTACTCTCTGCCAGGTCGCCCCTCCACATACTCTTCTCATCACTGCATCCCACTCCTGCCTGGGCCTACCTCGGTTTCTTTTTTCTTCTCTCGGGTACCACTCTATAAGATGTTTAGTCCACCTGTTATCTGTGGTTCTGGCGATATGGCCTGCCCATTTCCACTTCCTATTCATCACGGCTTTCCCTATATCTTCCAGGAGAGTTTGACTCCTTACCCAGCTATTTCTCTTTCTTTCTTTTCTCGTGATCCTCAACATGCTCCGCTCCATCATCCTTTGTGCTACTTGTAATCTATGTATAACTTCTTTTGTGATCGTCCATGTTTCAGTCCCATACATAAGTACCGGTTCCACACATTTTCTCCATAATTTACTTTTCAGCTTTATATTCACATCAGATCTAAACAAGTACCTATATTTATTATACACTTTCCATGCGTTAGTGATCCTTCTGCTCACTTCTTTTTCTTGTCCATTCCTTTTACTGCTGATTAAAGTGCCTAGATAAATATACTCATTCACCATCTCCATCTCCTCTCCATCGATTAGAATTCCTCTTTCTCTCTCTAGATTCACTGTCAACATTTTTGTTTTACTTCTATTTATCTCCAGTCCAACCTTTTTGGTTACTTTAATCAGATCTACCATCATATCTTCGATTTCATTCATACTCTTACTTATCAATACTATGTCGTCCATAAACTTTAAGATATTAAGCCATTTTCCATTGATGTTAATTGCTTTTTCTTGCCATTCTAGTTGGTTACAAGCTTGCTCCAATACATTAACCAACATGTTGCCCGACAGTACATCTCCTTGTCTTGTGCCTCTGTCTATCTTAACTACTCTCTTTTCATTGTCTAATTTAATTTCCATTCTTGCCCCTTCATAAATGTATTTTATTAAATCAACGTAGCACTTATCAATTCCTATATTTTCCAGCATTTGCAAAACGTCACATCTATTTACAGTATCGAAAGCCTTCCTATAATCTACGAACACAAGAACCAAAGGAAAATTATATTCCTGCGCTCTTTTTATTATTTGTTTAACCACTAATATATTGTCTAATGTTGAAACATTCTTTTTACCTCCTGTTTGGTTTATATTTACCGATTCGTCCAACTGCCTTTCTATTCTCTTTGAGATTACTTTCATCAATATTTTATAAATTACTGGCAATATACTTATAGGCCTATAGTTCTCTATATCTCTCTTATCACCCTTTTTGTACAGTAAAGGTGGATTCACACCTACGGTCACGGACAAGGCTGATCACGGTCGGGTCAGATCAGATCAAGATCCCTTTCTATGTTTTTATATAGAAGCATTCCCACCTTCGGCACGGTCCGGTCACGCACAGGGCACGGTCCGATCAGGGTTGCTTGCCGAGCGATCTAGACCAGAGCTTGCCCTGTGCGTACCGTGATCAGAACAACAGTGTGAGAGGCCTACAGACAGTCAACCCTCAGTTCGCCTCCTATCTCCGGGTTTTTATTGCCAATGCCATAGTGCTTTTACTAAATTAATTTCGTGTATTCTTCAATTTATCCCTTTGATTATAATTTCTTCTCTATTTTTTAAAAAAAAAAACTATTTTTTTAATTATAATATTTTTTCAAAGCTATATTTCGCCCAAACTTGGGCATTTTCAAGCCTAAAAATAACAATAACATATATATATAACATTTATTTTAACAATTAGTAGTTATTACTAATTTCCTTAAGTTTAAATTACTAACACAAAAACAATGTCAAACTATCTATAATTCAAATATATTTATTATTTTTAATAATATTTGGTTTGTTAAATTAATTGTTAATATATAAATAAATAATATATAATAAATAATATTGTTTGGCATTGTTTTTGTGTTAGTAATTTAAACTTAAGGAAATTATTAATAACTACAAATTGTTAAAATAAATCTTATATATATGTTATTGTTATTTTTAGGCCTGCAGATATCCAAGTTTGGGCGAACTGTAGCTTTGAAAAAATTATTAAATCCCTAAAGACCACTAGAAAAAAGAGAATAAATAAATTTCGTTTGAAAACCTTTCTTTACATTGTATCTTATAATTGTTTCTTATTTTGTTTATTGTTTCTTATTTTGTTTATTGATTCGCATTGTTTATCTCGGGATGAATGACGAAAAATTGATTGAATATGTTCGAGAAAAAAGATTCTTTATGATTTTTCTGACCCTTTTTACTGCGATAGTAGTAAAAAATTCGGAAAGTTTACCCAGGGTTAAATTAATGAGAGACATTATAGTGGTACGTGTAGGATGTAGTGTTGAGGGAAGGAGATTCTGCCTTTGACCGACTGTTGCCTGCCCGGACAGTGGGAATGGGTAGACCGAGACCGTGCCATGCCCTGTCCGTGATCAGCCCTGTCCGTGATCAGCCCTGTCCGTGACCGTAGGTGTGAATCCACCTTAACATTACCTGCGCCTCTAGCCATTTGTCTGGGACCTTATTTATTATTATATATTGAAAATGTTCGGTTAATTTTTCACAAATAATTAAATAATTAAATGAATCGTGAAAATGTGTAACAACTGCAAAATGGAAAACACTGAAATGTTAAGTCCATAACTATTTATATGTATGAAATCAAATTATATGTATTTTTCTCTGTCTGTTTCCCGTAGTTGTTAATAATTATAATTTGATTTAAATTAAAATTTAATCTTTCCGTAGTATGAATACAACCAAAATCGTAAAATATGAATTTCTAATTGATTGTACTAAGTACAGGCACTAATTGGGTACTTTATAATTATAAGCGTTATTTCTCGGTCTAGTTCTTTGTCATTAATGATGACTTCTCAGATTTGTGGAAAATTGAAAGCTTAAATTCGGGACAAGGTATCATTAACGTCAGAGAGATTTATTCTCCTAGCATTTATTTCTCGTAGCTTAGTTGGTAGAGCGCTATACTGGAAATATAGAGGCCTGTGGTTCAAATCCCAGCGCTGGAGTGTATTTTTCTCTGTCTGTTTCCCGTAGTTGTTAATAATTATAATTTGATTTAAATTAAAATTTAATCTTTCCGTAGTATGAATACTACCAAAATCGTAAAATATGAATAACTATTTACTTGTATAGGAGAATTTAGAAGGTGTTGTATTCCACTGATTATTTTATTTTTAGCTAATTTCACGTATAAAGAAACAAATTCTCAGACATAACATAAGGAAGATGGAAACAGTCTGAAGAGATATGATTATCTCATCAGTACATATTTTCTACTTCCTTATGTTTTATCTTGCTATCACATCACACTACATTATATACTGGAAACAAATCAGAGACAAAATAAATATATCTAATAAGATATAATGAAGAATATGATGTATGACAACAAGATAAGACAAAATATGTAATAAGTGATTACAAATACGATATTAATAAGATAAAAACTGATAAGATAAAAATGTTATAAGATAACATGAATATTTTTAAAATCGACTGCGGAGAAGATAATGAAATAATGATAATAGAAGGTTTATTTACTAAAAATATCAAATAAATTATGAAAATATGAAGAGGTACATAAAATGAATGTGACAATTGTTTGTAAATATAAAATCTGGTAACCAATTTTTATTTAAAATTTGTTGAGCAGTTTTGCACCTACACCTACCTATGTGTTAATACCGCACTAAAACAGTTATTTATTTACTTATGTCTGAAGTGGAACTTGCTTAGCCGCGGTAGAATAAATTTGCTTGGATCAAACGACATCGAGAAACAAAGTTCGCGTTTCGAGACTCGTACAAGTAAAATGTTTTTTAAATGAAATTAACGAAATTGCAAGTTTTTGTTTTAAGACTCGCCTGTGATAGATATTTTAATCGACTGCCGACTTAGGCAGGCAGTTGATTTACCTTGCAGAATTGGTATATAAGGGTACTATTATATACATTTTAACAATTAATATATATATATATATATACATATATTAATGTTGTTTTCATGTTTTTTCTTTATTATTCGCTAACATTTTATGAAAATATTTCATTAATTGAAATTACCTATGTTTCTTTGAGTTATAAACTCTTGTTTATAAATGCGTATGTTGGGTATTAGTACAGTCAATCTGTCGTGATAAGAGGCTGTCTGCGGAAAAAATTCGAGGATAATTTTTTTTGCGAGGATCGTTTGGGACACATGAGAAAAGCTTAACTCCAACTTTTCGGGAACATCCGGTTGCGGAAGTACGGGGTACGGGGTACAAAAGTCACAAAAAGTATATACCCTTCATGATGCATGTCGTTGGAAAGCTCTTTAAGAGTACAGTAATTTTTGTTTTATACACTTTTGTCATATTTTCATTTTCGAGGGGGGTAAAGAGGAAACACAGGGGAAAAAAATAAACAGTAAATCTGTAAATTGTGCCGCAAAGATTCGAGACTATTTTTTTTTTTTGCCTGACTCGCTTGGAGCACATGATAAAAGCTTAACTCCAACTTTTCGAGAACATACGGACGGCAGAAGCACGGGGTACGGGGTACAAAAGTAAAAAAAATATATACCCTTCATGATGCAAGTCGTTGGAAAGCTCTTTAAGAGTACAGTAATTTTTGTTATATACACTTTTGTCATATCTTCATTAAAGAAGTTGGTAATATGAAAAAACGGAAAAAATAAAAATTATAAATGAACACCACCCTGATCAACCCCCCTCAGTAGGGTCAATGTGATTTTCCATATTACCCCCATCTTATATGAAGATATGACAAAAGTGTATATATCAAAAATTACTATACTGTTAACCCTAGAACGCTAACCTGGAGTCAAAATGACTCCCAATTTTTTTTAACTACGAATGCACGGTGTCTGTAAAACACAGAACTCCCACATCTCAGCAATGCTATCTCCCACCCTTGAATGACCCTTCTACACTTCTATCAGTTCCACATTCAGATTCTAAAGAGGACATATCGTTTGTTTTTCTGCAGTCACGGAGTCATTTTGACTCCTGTTTAGTCTTACACGTAAATTTTTTATAGGTCATTTTGACGCAGAATAGTATTAACAGCCTAATCTAATAGTGTTATTGTTTATTTGGCCATTTCAAATCTTATAAATTAGGTAATATATAACTTTTACTTGAATAATTATTACAAATTAAAGGTAATATAATTGTATTTTATTAATTTATAAAAGTATAAATTGTTACATTTTTTTGTCTAAATTATATAAAGTTAATAGAATATTCATATTCTACAATATAGTCAAATAATGGAAAAAAATACAATGATCCAAACGACATTTATCGCTTGATGAAGGAAATGACCGATTCAGATACCGATTATGAAAAAGAGCGTATTCGACAATAATGGTGACGGTTGTGATTTGGACCCTGATTTAAAAATATAAAATGCCTTTTTTAATCCCATCAGCGATGATGAGGAAAATGATAAATTCATTAAAAAATATTATACATATTAGGCCTTTATATTTTAATAAAACTGGGTATAATAGATTAGGGAGTCAATATGACTCAAGGTTAGTCATAGAGGTTAAAAAGTATATGGTTAGCGTTCTAGGGTACTGTTAAAGAGCTTTCCAACGACATTCATCATAAATGGTATATACATTTTCAACTTTTGTCCCCGTAACCCGTACTTCCGCCGTCTGGATGTTCCAGAAAAGTTGGAGTTAAGCTTTTCTCATGTGCTCCAAGAGAGTAAGGAAAAAAAAAATATATAGTCTCGAATCTTTGTGGCACAATTTACAGATTTACTGTTTATTTATTTATTTTTTCCCTTGTTTTTCCTTTTCACCCCCCTCAAAAATGAAAATATGACAAAAGTGTATATAACAAAAATTACTTTACTCTTAAAGAGCTTTCCAACTACATGCATCATGAAGGGAAGGGTATATACTTTTTGTGACTTTTGTACCCCGTACCCCGTACTTCCGCAACCGGATGTTCCCGAAAAGTTGGAGTTAAGCTTTTCTCATGTGTCCCAAACGATCCTCGCAAAAAAAAAATTATCCTCGAATTCTTTCCGCACAAATTTACAGATTGACTGTACTATATTTAATAAATGATTTATATAATATACATTACTTAAATAAGGGTTATTGTGCTATTTCATACACATATGTCATATGTTTAATCTGTTTCTAGTAGAACTTAAGTTTCACTTCTAATGCGTGAGAGTTTCACACATTTTTTTTTTTTTTTCAATTCATTTGGGTTTTGTAAAACTTCTTGAAGATTTGTATTTAAATGGAAAAAAAAATTAGAATTATTTTATCCTAATGGCTAGTCCAAAAATTTTGAAATTATTTATGCTAATACCTTATTATAGAGCGATGAAAATTTCCCCAAAAAAATAATTTACCTTGTTATCGTTACCGATAAAAAACATTGTGACTACCCGGAGGATCGAACAAGGAACCCATTATTTTTTGTTTGATTTTTTAGGGCCTTCCGCCTACATTTGTTTATATATATATCTATATTTCATATAGAACAGGATGGGAAAATAAAAAAATGTTATTTAATAATATAATAACGTATATGCTTAATATACGTTAAGGGCACAAGTACATCCCTGTGATTTTAACTTTTTATTGTCAGTTTTCTACGCTACTAAATCGTAGATAAAACCAAAAAAAAAATGAAAGTACAAACATTTACAAGGATAGAATGACACTAGTAATTACTATGTCATTTAATATCAGACTTTCAGACGTGACGGTATAATTGGTCAAAGGCCTTGACGGGTAAAATTGGTGCCCGGTAATGATTGGGCCAAATTAGAGGAGTGACCTCCAGATGTCGCCACTGACATCGACTTAAAAGGAGAAATAGTTGGGGCCAAAATAAGAGAAAACTAATTAAATACCCCCTCCACTAGCTCCTCGGGCTTTCCTACATAAGACTGCAGACTGTAGACGCCAGTACAGTAACGCCTTCACGCACAGAATTACTACACAGCTATATAAACACTTTCAAATTTTAAAATTGATCATTTATAATAGACGAGCCGATAAACCCGTGGCAACGGGCTAAATTTTATAGTTAGAAAAAAAGTAAAATTAAGTAAATTATTTAAACAAGTTATTATATCTATTTAGATAAGTTATTATATCTATTTAAAGATCAACAAATCAATAAAAACATTTATTTTTATTGGAATAAATGTAGTTGCCTCAGCTTGGCAATAACAAATCATTTCGAGGTGCGTCGGCATCGCGTCGTCGGGACACTACTCAATTATATAAATGATTTATTATTTATTGTTATTGATAATATTTAATTCTGGCTACTTTTCAACCATGTTAGTTAGGCTATCAAGTGAGACAATAGGTAGGAAGTGGTCGTTCAGAAAAAGAAACATTTTTTACTACGTTTTTATTAGCTTGATTTCTTGTTTGTTTGTTTGTTTGTTTGTTTGTCCAGAACTTGCAATCGATTGTCGAAATCTTGCAATCAATGTTTAACTAACTTAGCCAGACATTTAAAACTTTTAGAATAGCTCAGAACACGATGACAATGCATTATTTTAATACTTTTAGCCATCTTTCAGCAGAATTTAATTCGTTTTCAGCAAATTTTGCTGTGTGGAAGGTTAGTTCGGAAAAAATCCGCAAGTTATTTTATTTGTTTTGACATATCCCATATTTACAATCTTCATTTTGACTGGTTTCAAATTTATGATTTATGACAGAAAATATAAAAAAGGTAGTATATAAAAAGTTCTTTTTATCTTGTAATTATTAATATTAAAAAGCAAACGTGCAAAAAAAAAGAAATTAACAAAACAAACAAAACATAAGCTTATTATGCATGTACAGTGAATATTGGCTGAGTTCCAAAAGCATTCGAACACGACCAAGAAACATAATAAGGTATCGTAAAGAAGTCATGTAACATCTTCAGACGAGATAGTATCACGTCGCGTCCGTATAAATCAGACCTCACGCAAGCTGCTCACGACATAATGTTGCCGCCGCTGTTTTTATCGTATTTTGTGTGATTTGATCGTTTATTCTAGGAGTGTTTTTATTTTATTTTTTCTCCCCCTGTTTTTTGTTTTTATTTGTAACAGCTGGTTGAAATGAAACCGGTTTAACTGACCAGCACAATAACGGAATGTTTTATAATATTATCTTCCGTTCTCTTCACGCTAGTCCATTCAGTTCTTTGAAAGAGAAAGTTCTCTTGGACTGAACTCTAGCGGTTTCCACACGAAACAACTCGTAACGAGATTCCTTCGCGAAGATAACGGAAGCTGTGGCATCGTTTTGAACAACCGACATTTCTTAGATGTTTCCGAATTCCAAAACAAAAATCAATTTCAGACTTCAAAGCAACATTTGCTTCCGAACTCAGCAAAAGTAATTAAAGCTATCTTGCGCTACTAGCTATGTTAGCTATGTAAATTGTTTGTCTACGATTTCAAAAATTCCAAGACAGACATCCGTTCCAGACATCAGGGAAAATGTTTGGTTTGTCTGTCTGTCACCTTGCGCTCAATTTTTGCGAACCAAAATATCTTAAAAACTACTAGTCCGATTTTAATGAAATTTTTAAGGGAAGGTTATAATAATTAGCCCATTATTGGTACCATATAAAGTTTAACCTTCGGCTCCCATTTGTAATAATAATTCCCAATTATAATATTTCTCTTGAATATTTTATTTCAATTATAAAAAGACTGCTAATTAGTGTGGCACATTGCTTCCTCGCATCCTATCACGTACTTTATTGAATTTACAAGCCGTTATAGTGTCTAATTTATTTAATTGTTTCCCCGTTTTTTATAATATGTCAAAATTGTTTTGATTTTTTACATGAATAAAGTATCAATTGAGCAAAAGTTAAAGAGTGCAGACGGTTGAAATTAATCTGGGGCTATCTGTGGTCTACTTTCGATAAACCACCGAAATTTCATAAAAATCAGATAAAAATATATATAGGTGTAAATAAATGTATATGTTTGTGCGCATGTGGAAGAGAAACAAATAAGCACAGAAAGTTGGAACTTATATGCGACCAACAATGACTTAATTACGACATTTACCATATGAATTTCAATAAAATAGGACATGTGGTTTTTAAGAAATGTTGGTTCGCCAAAATTGAGCTACAGATCGACAGACCAGCAGACAGACACGGAACTAAAAATGTTCCTAGATGTCTGAAACAGATTCCTGTCTGGACGTTTTTTAAATCGGAGACATAACATATTGTCGTTCTTCAGAACGATCACATAGCTTCCGTTACCTTCGGTAAGCTGGGAAGCAAAAATAATGAGCATATCGACATGCTTGTCGAATGCAGAAGTACGGCCGAAACGCGCAAGAACTACTGCTCTCGAGCGGCTTTGAGCCGCGCGCGTCAGACGCGTGTTTAGCAAAACATTCCCATTGCTTTGTACTGGAGCAGTACCTCGCGTCGGTCGCAGTTTAAGAAAACAACCCTCAATTCCAAAACTTACTAAAATAATTTGGTTGTGCGTGAAGTCTCACGTAAAAAGGGTTTCGTTGGTATTGTGAACATTAAATTAGTATAATGGGGGGGGGGGGGGGGGGGGCGCAAAATATTGATGTTGTGATGTGTGACTTTATGACATGGAAAATTAAACACTATCCACAAGTGTTATATATTTTTGTAATCCACTCTTCAATACCTTTAATTTGATACCTCACTCAAAATTTTAAAAAATATTTTGTTTGTGTGACATAAATTATCCGCCATTTTGGATTTGAACAGCTGATAATTTTGAGTTTGCTATATTTTTCCTGTGTGCGGATCTATAAGATCGTTAATATTGGAAAGTTTCATGTTTGTATCTCTTTTGATTCTAAAGTTATTGGAACCGTACAGAGTGACAGATAGACAGACAGACGAAACTATAGGGGGTTTCTTTTTTTTTGGTTTTACCAACGAAACCCTATAAAAAGGAAATATGCAGGGGGTATAAACAATATAGAAAGACCATAAGGTTCAAAGTCGGAAACTCCGCAATATAAAATGGTTTAGTTTTATCCCGTTTTTTTTTGGTGTTACAAATTTTAACATAATTGCTTCGATTTCGATTCTCTGATAATAGTGTTTTGTTGGTTTGTTTGGGCAAGATAATTTGCTTTCATGTTAGTGTTTGTGTTTATTCATCGAGTTCCGAGGAAATGTTTATCAGATGTGTTTCACTAAAAAATAAAATAAAAAAACAGAATAAAGAAAGACGTATATTTGCATGGCTCGACGACTCGGTGGAAACTCAGCTGTTTGTTGTTTTATACGAAAGGAAGAAGGCCCACCTATAGAAACCCACCTTTACACATGTGTTTGTTTGTTTTGCTTTGATTAACATAAACTGTTGTTTTATTCATTTCTTGATGGGGTTTTTAGGTTACTTAATGTCAATGATCCACCAAGTAGTATTTGTGTCTTTATTCGAAGAAAGCTCCCAAACAAACAATTTTTTGGCAGCTGATACTTTTAAGGATCACATACTAACTATTTAAGGTGTTACTTATAAACCACGTTGAAAACATCTTTTTACGATTACATGTTACTATGGTTGATGGATATTAAGGTGTAAATAAATAACAAATAATTATTCCAATATTCTTCGAAACGTTTCGGCTCCTCTTAAAAAAGAACTAAAAAAATACGTGTGGTGTCGCGGGACACCCGGAAGGAACCAAGTTCCTTACATTTTTCATCTATTCTATCTATATATATAAAAGTCAACGTATGTGTGTGTGTGTGTGTGTGTGTGTGTGTGTGTTTGTTCTTTATACAAATCTACAGTTTTAGTCCGATCTCGATGAAAATTTGCACACTTGACCTTCAAAGCAAGGAAACAATCAAGGTCTACATGAATTTTCGAAATTTAAATTTTGGTACACAGGGGTACGGGGTACAAGTAATGAATACGGGGTCAAAGTAATGAATACCCTTCGTGATGCATATCGTTGAAAAGCTCTTTAAGAGTACAGTAATTGTTGTTATGTGTAGTTTTGTCATATTTTCATTTAGGAGGGGGTAAAATGGAAAATATAACTATATCTATATATAAAAAGAAGAGTATTGTATCTATATGAGAGAATGTCTTGTATACAAATCTACAGTTTTATCCCAATTTGATGCATTTTTACACTCTTTTTCTTCCAAACAAAGTGAAGGTCACTGCCTACATGATTTTCCGAAATTAAATTTTTGGTTCACAGAGGTACGGGGTACAAATGTCAAAGTAATGTATACCCTTCATGATGCATATCGTTGAAAAGCTCTTTAAGATTACATTTATTGTTGTTATGTACAGTTTTGTCATATGTGTTTTCATTTAGGAGGGGGTAAAATGGAAAAATATAGCTATATCTTATATAAAAAGAAGAGTGTCTTTATGAGGGTATGTCTTTTATACAAATCTACAGTTTTATCCCAATTTGATGAATATTTACTCTTTCCCTTCAAAGCAATGGGGAGGTCACTGTCTACATGAATTTTCGTAATTTAAATTTTGGTACAAAGGGGTACGGTGTAAAAGTGTCAAAGTAATGGATTCCCTTCATATGATGCATATCGTTGAAAAGCACTTTAAGAGAAAAGTAATTGTTGTTATGTACAATTTTATTTAGGAGGGGGTAATATGGAAATTTATAGCTATATATATAAAAATCAACGTATGTGTGAGTATGTTCTTTATACAAATCTACAGTTTTAGTTCGATGGCAATAAAAATTTGCCCACTTGTCCTTCAAAGCAAGGGGAAAATTACAGCCTACATGAATTTTGGAAATTTAAGTTTGGTACACAGAGGTATGGTACAAGTAATAAATACGGGGTCAATGTAATGAATACCCTTCATGATGTAAAAGCTCTTTAAGAGTACAGTAATAGTTTTTATGTACAGTTTAGTCATATTTTAATTTAGGGGGGGGGGGGGGGGGGGCAAATTTAGGATATTTGTAATTAGCTTATCAAAGAGGAGAGGAGGGGGTATAGAAATAGGTGGGAGAGATAGAATCTAGATATTCTTGCATAGTAAAATAATTTATATGTTTCAATATGGTTGTTTATAAACTTATTTAATTATAAAAACACTCCGTAGCGAAGCACGGGTACCCAGCTAGTATTTATATAAAAGTCAACGTATGTGTGTGTGTGTTTGTTCTTTATACAAATCTACAGTTTTAGCCCGATTTTGATGAAAATTTGCACACTTGACCTTCAAAGCAAGGAAAAAATCAAGGTCTACATGAATTTTCGAAATTTAAATTTTGGTACACAGGGGTACGGGGTACAAGTAATGAATACGGGGTCAACGTAATGAATACCCTTCGTGATGCATATCGTTGAAAAGCTCTTTAAGAATACTGTAATTGTTGTTATGTACACTTTTGTCATAATTTCATTTAGGAGGGGGGTAAAATGGATAAATATAGCTATATCTTATTTGTTCTTTATACAAATCTACAGTTTTAGTCCGATCTCGATGAAAATTTGCACACTGGATCCTCAAAGCAAGGGGAAAATCAAGGTCTACATGAATTTTCAAAATTTAAATTTTGGTACACAGGGGTACGGGGTACAAGTAATGAATACGGGGTCAAAGCAATGAATACCCTTCGTGATGCATATCGTTGAAAAGCTCTTTAAGAGTACAGTAATTGTTGTTATGTGTAGTTTTGTCATATTTTCATTTAGGAGGGGGGTAAAGTGGAAAATATAACTATATCTGTAAAAAGTAAAGTAGGGCAAAAAAACAGCTTGGTTTTCCGGTGAAATCCGCGTCACGAAGGGGAAGAAGTCCGACGTTTCGCTTCCACTACTGGAAGCATCTTCAGGGGTGTGGTGCATCGTGATGTTTACTCGAAGCAACAACAAGACATACTGACGACTGGAGAGAAGGACGGCGTATTTATAGTTGCTTTCTGGAACGTAGATTATACCTAGATTCCCCGGGGGTTGTTTGAGTCCGGTTTATCCTTTGTCGGGATGACGCAATCGGGCAGGTGTCGCCTTTGTCGGTGTTCCTTTGTGGAGCGGGTGATGTTTGAAGTTGAGAAGTGACCGCGGCGCCGCTTCTTGCTTTCTCCTTGGCACAGGTGCTGACCAGCGGCTTCCAGGTCCGGGAAAGAGTGAATCCATCCTCTCTGTTGAAGTTTTCGGGTTGTTTCTCGATCTCGATAGCCTCCCGTACTACCCTGTTGTGATACCTGTTGACCGAAGCAAGTACTCGTATGTCCTCAAATTTTATGAGATGGCCGGTTTCATCAGAATGTTGTGCAATCGCTGATCTGTGATCGTTGTTCTTCACTGCTCTTACGTGTTCTTGTAGGCGGGTAGAGATCAATTTTCCGGTTTGTCCGATGTAGTTTTTGCCGCAACTGCAAGGGATTTGGTAGACACCGCAAGTTTTGAGATGAAGTTGATCTTTCGGCGATTTCAGGAGGCCTCTGGTGGTCATGTGGGCGTTGAATGTGGTTCCGATGCCGTGCTTTCTGAGAATCCTGCTTATCTTGTCGGTCGTTCCTTGGATGTAGGGGAGATAAGCCTTCCGTTGGTCTTCTGTCCTTTCTGCTTGGGTGCGTTCCTCGATGATCTCCTCGCGGCGGATGGTTCGCATTACGTCCTCCTTCTTGAAGCCGTTCTTTGCTAGGGCTGACTTGAGGTACTGCTTCTCTTCTTTCCATGAGGTCTCGTCACTGATCCTGAAGCCCCTTGAAACTAAGGAGTGGATGACAGCTTTCTTCTGCGTCGGATGGTGATGTGACGCTGCATTGAGGTACCTATCCCTGTGCGTGGGCTTCCTGTAGACGGAGTGTCCGAGAGTTCCGTTGGTCTTCTTCGTCACCAGCACATCCAGAAAAGGTAAGCATTCCTTCTCTTCAATTTCCATAGTAAATTGAATTTTCCTATGAATCGAATTCATGTGACGGAGGAATTCATCCAAAGTCTCTCTTCCGTATTTCCATAGAAGAAAAACATCGTCGGCGTATCTCCACCAGCAAGACGGTTTCAAAGCAGCAGAAGCGAGGGCTCTATCTTCGAAGTCTTCTAAGAACAGGTTAGCAGCTACAGGTGACAAGGGGCTACCCATGGGCGCACCTTCTATCTGCTTGTAGTATTCTCCGTTGAATAAGAAGTATGTGGATTTGAGACAATATTCTATGAGTTGCGATTTGTACGTTCGGACTTCCCTTGCAGTTGCGGCAAAAACTACATCGGACAAACCGGAAAATTGATCTCTACCCGCCTACAAGAACACGTAAGAGCAGTGAAGAACAACGATCACAGATCAGCGATTGCACAACATTCTGATGAAACCGGCCATCTCATAAAATTTGAGGACATACGAGTACTTGCTTCGGTCAACAGGTATCACAACAGGGTAGTACGGGAGGCTATCGAGATCGAGAAACAACCCGAAAACTTCAACAGAGAGGATGGATTCACTCTTTCCCGGACCTAGAAGCCGCTGGTCAGCACCTGTGCCAAGGAGAAAGCAAGAAGCGGCGCCGCGGTCACTTCTCAACTTCAAACATCACCCGCTCCACAAAGGAACACCGACAAAGGCGACACCTGCCCGATTGCGTCATCCCGACAAAGGATAAACCGGACTCAAACAACCCCCGGGGAATCTAGGTATAATCTACGTTCCAGAAAGCAACTATAAATACGTCGTCCTTCTCTCCAGTCGTCAGTATGTCTTGTTGTTGCTTCGAGTAAACATCACGATGCACCACACCCCTGAAGATGCTTCCAGTAGTGGAAGCGAAACGTCGGACTTCTTCCCCTTCGTGACGCGGATTTCACCGGAAAACCAAGCTGTTTTTTTGCCCTACTTTACTTTTTACAGATATAGTTATATTTTCCACTTTACCCCCCTCCTAAATGAAAATATGACAAAACTACACATAACAACAATTACTGTACTCTTAAAGAGCTTTTCAACGATATGCATCACGAAGGGTATTCATTGCTTTGACCCCGTATTCATTACTTGTACCCCGTACCCCTGTGTACCAAAATTTAAATTTTGAAAATTCATGTAGACCTTGATTTTCCCCTTACTTTGAGGATCCAGTGTGCAAATTTTCATCGAGATCAGGACCATTTTTTTTAAATGTTTGCTGACTCAGCAAACTGGGTTCTAGACGGCGGAAAAAGTTGATTTTCCGGGCGGCACCACTACAGGTAAGGACTGTTTTTTTTCTGCCAAGTTTCAACTCTCTAGGTTAATAAATACCTTGGGCGTAATGATGATAACATAGTCACACACACACATACATACAGAGGTCATGCTGAAAACCACTCAGGAGGTCTTAAAAAACACCCAAAACGAATAATTCCGTTGAAATCTCGAGAACAAATTTTTGGGTGAAAACAATTCTTTTCCTACCTTAGGTAGTGAGGAAAAGTAAAAAAGGTTAAGGCCAATAATTCACTAATTACACTTGTATGTGTGTAGGCCAATTCAGAAATAAATAATTGTCGATTCCAGATGGATTTGTCGCCTGAAAAAAAAGCTTTTTGTACAATTATTATACAATCAATATTTAAACGTTCCAAATATAATCAAATATTTGTGCCTTCTCAGCGAATTGGTTAACTGACACGTGCGAGACACTAAACTGATTTAAGCAACATTAAATTATAGTAAAATTTGATATAATGAAATTAAATTCGGTGAACAAAAAAAAAAAAGTAGATAATTACTGCAGCAATCAGCAAACAGGAATCAGCTGATATTATCATTATGAATACTGCTGTTATTGTTTGTTTTTAGGACGAGTCTATCTGGGTCTTGGTACCAAGTAAAGAGCACAATTAAGTACAATTAATTTTCTATCGAAATAAAAATGTAAAAGTTTTAAATTATAGAAGAATTCGACGACCAATTAATTTGATAATGAATTTATTTAATTATTTAATTTAATGTATATGTATTATATTAGATTTAATTAACATTAATTTTAATTGCTATATTAATTTTAAATAATTAATTAATTTAACAGAATGTTTTTTGTATCGGTGCAGGAATTACGAGTTAAGTTACAGCAGGACTAGAAGAAGAGTAATTAGTCCTCAAAAGGTTTGACAACATAAAAACAAAAAATTAAACCAACAAAATCCAATTTATTATATCGGATAAAAAAACAAATATTACACAATTATATCTGACAAATAATAACTAGAGAAGGCCTTGATATAAATTAACCCCTGAGTGTAGTTAGTGTTTTTTTTTTTTTTTTAAATACATAAATATATATTAGAAAAATACAAGGAGCGGCCTTAAATGTCGCCTCCAGCATTGATTTATAAAAGGAAACGATTGCGCCAGAATAAGTAAATACAAATTATTTGTGAAATTAACGCTAAAAGTGTGATTCCGTGACTGAACGCGCGTACACTGATCGAAAAAGTAAGCACGTACCATAGTTAGTTCACGTTCATGCAACTTATCATATATTTATCAAAAGTCTAAGGCAAGTAGTAATTCTTCGTCCTTTTTAAACCTGTAATAGAATTTAGATGCAGTCACGTGATGATGTAATGTGATGAATCTTGTACAACTAAAGTAGTAATTAAGTAATTATCTTTATCCATGATTGTTACGAAATATAAACATTATATTTCTGTTTAGATGCGTAGAAAGTGATTATTTACGTACTTGTATTCATTGCGCATGCACGTCTCATAGTTCTGAACAATTCCTCTTCTTTACCACGCTAGCGCGGTAAAGAAGAGGAATTCTTCAGCTTTACGCACGATTAGCGAGTTTGTCTATACATTTAACAAAACTAATTTGCTGGTCTTTTATTAAAGAAACTGTTTATATCGAGTTTTTAGAGAAAATCAATGAGTGAATCAAGAGACTGACGAAAATGTAGAGAATAATAATCCTCCAGAAATAATTAATTCGGCAAAAAATACAACTCAAGAAATAATGTCATCTTTATCAAGAGAGAGAAACGAACTTGCATACAGCAAGTTTATTTTTTTCTGTATTTATTATTTAAGTCTAAAAATCGTAGATAAAGTACGGTACGCAACTCGTGCGAAAACGGCATTTTGCATTGCTCTTGTGGTTTTACTACCCTCGTTGTCGCTCGGGTGCAAACTCCACACTCGCATGCAAAATACTACTTTCCGCTATCGACGCGTAATGTACTATAGTACTATTATCCTGTAGTGTTTAGATGCTATGTTACCTGATGATGCAATGTATTGACATGTACATTGCATATGATCCCGGGATTTCGGGACCATAAATACGAATCCCGGGATTGGTCGAATTCTAGACTGATAAGTGGCCTGAAAGCATGTAGTTTTGATGTATGTAGTATTTATCTATATATATAAAACTAAGAGTGACAGTGACTGATCATCAAAAATTCTCCTACTTCCCATTGACCTAGAGATTTGAAATTTGGTACATAGATAGAGTGTACCATAAATAGGAAAGTGCGGCCATTTTGATTTCGATATGTGTCCGCCATATTGAATTATAGCCACCATCTTGGATTTTTTCATCAGTAATTCTCCTACTTCCCATTGACCTAGAGATTTGAAATTTGGTACATAGGTAGAGTGTACCATAAATAGAAAAGTTCAGGTGTTTTGATTTCGATATATAGCCGCCATTTTGAATTATAGCCGCCATCTTGGATTTTTTCATCAGTAATTCTCCTACTTCCCATTGACCTAGAGATTTGAAATTTGGTACATAGGTAGAGTGTACCAATACTAGAAAAGTGCGGGTGTTTTGATTTCGATATATAGCCGCCATATTGAATTAATAATAATAAATAATAATAATAAATGATGTTTATTAAATTAATCAAAATATCTTATCATTCACAAAAATACAGCATAAACATAAGTGACATGGGCAGAGCCCGTGTGCCGAGTGTGTCCTTGATTATACAAAACAAAATTTAAATTAAAATCAAATTCTTATAAAAATGTAAATACATAAGAGAAAAAATAAAATAAATATAAATAATAATATTACTAATAAGTACTTGTGACTATACAATATTATTTTTTACTTTTTAAGATTTTGGTAGTGTATACTACGGAAAGTTTAAATTTTAATTTAAATCGAATTATAATTATTATTAACTACATTATTATATTTATATATTTGAAAGAAAGAAAAATAAACATAATTAGTATAAAAATTCCATTTTTGAAAACTGGTCTTATGTACAATTTTACTTTTTTTATTTTTTGGTTCTATATTTGTCACCTTATTTGTTTCTATGTGCAAAATTTGGGGAAGAATGAATGACGGGAAGTGGTTCAAAATTGGGGTAATAGGTGTGCGATGAAACTTAAAAAGCAAAGAAATATGACATTTTGTTTTGTTTTTTTCCTATTATTATTATTTTGGTTTCTGTATTCTTCACCTTAGTTGTTTCTATGTGCAAAATTTGGGGAATATTGAATGACGGGAAGTGTTTTAAAATTGGGGTAATAGGTGTGCGATGAAACTTAAAAAACAAAGAAATATGACGCCATTTTGTTGTTATTTTTTTTTTATTTTTTTTTTTTTTATTATTATTATTTTGGTTTCTGTATTCTTCACCTTAGTTATTTCTATGTGCAAAATTTGGGGAAGATTGAATGACGGGAAGTGGTTTAAAATTGGGGTAATAGGTGTGCGATGAAACTTACAAAGCAAAGTAATATAAGACCAGTAATAACAATATAGAATAACAATCAGCTAAATGATAAAAGTAAACAGACATGAGTGTATCTAGAAGTTAGAGTCATAAATTAATTCTCTTCTATACTGAATAGCTTCTCTTACATAATTAACCAGCCTCGACCAATTTTTTCCGTTTAGATAGTCTATGACTTCTTCTAAAGATAGTCTAAATTTGCCTAACCACAGCAGTCTGATTTCTCCTAGGATTGAACATTTCCCCAGGAAATGAAAAAGATCCTCTTCTTCATTGGAGTTACAAAGGGAACACAACCTGTCTTCGGGGTCTTTAATAGGTGAAAAATTAAGGTGTAGAAGATTACCTCTGACTCGAAATATCCAGCAACGTTTGTTAAAATTTACGTTTTCTATTTTATATAACTCTAATGGGAAGCTGATGGATTTAAAGAGCGAGTGATATTTAGACTCGATTGCTTGACTTACTAGATGGTCGTACCACTGTGTCCTAACTCTTGCGATAATGGCATCGAATTGGTGCTTAAGTCGTGTTAGTGATGTTTCCACTAGATCCAGAGGAAGATGGTAGGCCTCAGATAGGTTTTTCCACTCACGTGCCCAGAAAGTATTCGTTTTTATTACCTCTAACGCTAATGCATGAGTAATACGAGTGTTAGGTGCGGAGAGTACTTTAATAATATAGTTTGCATGAAACTGAAAGCATTTAACAAAGGTAGGATCGAAGCCTGATTCTAGATATACGATATAATTTGGAGAAAAACGTGGTAGTCGGAACAGTTTTTTTAAAAAGAAGCAATCCAGCTTATCGCATTGGTTGTGGTGGATGAACCCCCAAATTTGTGCCCCATATGTAAACATTGATCTGAGAACTGCGTTATAATAGGCAATCTTGGCGTTGTAGGGTATAACGTTTTTAACCATGAATTTGTTCCAACCAGATGAAAGGACGAACTTACAACCGTTTAATTTCACATCTAAATGTTTGGAAAAAGTTAACTGAGGGGTAAAAGTTACGCCTAGGTATTTATAGCTTTTAACAATTTCGATTACCTTGCCGTCTAATTTCCAGCCTTCATCTTTAGAAATTTTCCCTCCGTTACGAAATACCATAATTTTTGATTTTTCTAAGTTAATTTGAAGGTTCCAAAGTTTGGCATATTTCGCCAGGTTATTTATCATATACTGTAGTACATTGGAATTATCTGCTATTATACAAATGTCGTCGGCGTATGCAAGTGCTTTAATTGAATTTCCATTTATACATAGTCCACCACCGAGAGTGTCAAATAAATCGTTCATAAAGAGAGCGAATAAAATCGGCGAAAGAATACATCCTTGTTTTACGCCCATCTCTGTCGAGAAGGATTCTGTTGTGGCGGTCTTGAGCCAAACCGACGACTTGGTGTCCTGGTAAAGTGATTTTATAATTCTAAGGAATTTCGTAGATATGCCCAGGCATGAAAGTTTGTAGAACAAGGCCTGCCTGTCTATTCTGTCGAACGCCGCTGAAAAATCTACAAAAAAGCAGTAAACTTTCCCTCTTTTACGCGCTAATTTAAGTTTTATGATATTCGATAAGTTGAATATGTTATCGTAGGTTGAGTATCCGGGACGGAATCCAGCTTGACATTCATCGAGTAAGTTTGACTCTGCAATCCACTCAAAGAGACGGGTGTTTAAGATCTTGGTGAATATTTTCACGAAACAGTTTATAAAAGAGATTCCTCGATAATTGGATACAACTTCCATATCACCTTTTTTATGCATCGGAAATATCATGGACTCAACAAACATAGGCGGCAATTTGCCTGTATCAAACAACTTATTAAAAACGTTAACTAACAAAGTGAGAAAATTATCAGGTAAGTCCTTGAAAAACTCAAACGGTATTCTGTCTGTCCCGGGGGCCTTGTTGGATGGTAAGTTTCCAAGAGCGTGTTTTAATTCATTTGCATCGAAGGGCCGGTCTAGACCTTCGTTTAAGTATAAAGGTTCGGCAAACTGTATAGACCTGGTTGTTAGAGAGGGATTTAGCAACTCCTTAAAATGTCGTAGCCAATCAGAACTAGAGATAGTGGTACCCATGATAAATTGCTTCCGTGTAAATATTTTGACTAGCGACCAAAATTCTTTGGAAGTTTTAACACTGTTAAACTCATTAAGTATCGAACGGTTAAACTCGATTTCTTTAGTTTTGCAAAGATTTTTATATTCACGGTTAGCACAAAAAAGCTGCGTTTTCACATAATTTGAGTCGCTTGATCTATATAGATTTAATAATGAAAATACTCGTCTACGTAGTTTATAACACTCAATATCAAACCATTTCTGTTTAAATCTATTCTTCATCTTGCCTTGGTTACTGTTTGATTTTTGAAAAGAGGAAGCTGAGGAGTGAATAATTTGGATAACATCTTCCGCGGAATAAGGCCCAGGATTATTAGTAAGATAAGTATCTGCATTGCGCGCTAAGTGTTCTTTGTAATTCATCGCACACTGTTTATTCCACAGCAGTTTAGGCAAAAGAGGCAGTGTGATATTATCCTGTGAGGGGGCAGTGGATTTGGTGCCTAGGGAGAGTTCTATGGGGTAATGGTCTGAATACATAGCTGGAACAACTCGAAAATCAGCAGCTAGCGGGAGAAGATTAATGCTGGCGCAACACAGGTCATTCACTGAAGCCCCTCGCTCGTTCATAAAGGTAAATTCACCCGCTCGATCTCCAGGAGACCGGCCGTTAAGGATAACTAACCCCAGATCACTACACAACTCTAGAAAGCTACGTCCCTTCCCGTTCAGTTCTTTGTCCTTGGAGTTTCTACTATGCGCCCAATTTTCCGTGGTATTTTGGACAAATTCTTCTGGTAGATCTTGCTCGTCTCTTATTCTTATATTCATGTCTCCAATAACAATATAATCTAAGTTTTTATTTTCTAGTACAAGTTTTAAGTTGTTAAACTCATTAAGCCAATTATTGCAGTTGAGGTAAACAGGAATGATGTAAAAAGGTTGGTCGAAGCCGGATGCTTTTAGCACCATGTTATCGGCGATTGTTATAATTTCAAATCGCTTACGTACTGTACTTGACTTTGATATTCCTATCAGCATACCTCCACTAGCGCGTCCATACTTAACAGCTCTTTTAGCGAAGATCCAATAAACATCGTGATTAGTGAAAAAGTTTTTAAAAATATACTCCTTGCCTTCCTCTACAAATGTCTCCATTAGAAAAAATAAATCGTACTTATTCAAGAAATTAAAAAAACCAGGAACCTCAAGTTTATTCTTTAATCCTGCTATGTTAAAAGACAATACGCTTATAATATTTGTTGTTTCAATTTGTTTCCAAGGTTGTTCCGCTTTATGTCATTGAGATGTACCAGGGTGGTCCGCATGTGCGGGAGCTGGTCCTTTGATATAATTCTCCTCGTTCCGTAGCTTATTTAAAACATCAGTGAGATCCTGTTTGACCAGTGAGTTTAGGGCCGCGGTTCCGTCTTTATTTTCATACGTGATACCCTTGTCGTCTTGCCATCGAAAAGGTACGTTGTTGACATACATTGTGTCGTTAGTTACATTCACTCGAACATCAGCTACATTTCTAATTATGTGTTTTCTTATGGCGAGTAATTTACTCCGAACAAGTTTCATTTGGGCTGTTAAGTCTTGTTGTAATGAGAATCCAGTCCCTCTCAATTTTTTTGCACTTTGTAGCATTTTCTGAGCCTCTGCTCTCGTAGCAAAGGATGCAAGGATAGGATTGTCGGCTTGACCTTTGGTACCTAATCGGTATGCAGAGCATATATTAAATTCTGTTTCGTTTAGTACTTCTGAACAGAAATTACCAACTAGTACGCGGGGATTTTCGCTGCCTTTTAAGCCTCTAAAAATGATGTTATTTTGCCGGGACTTTGCATCGAGTGTATCTATTTTTTTTTGCAGGGAAGCGTTGTCAAGTTCAAGCGATTTTACTTTTTCTTCGAGATTTACACAGCGGGTTTTTACCTCTTCCAATTCTTTTTTAAAATTACCCATGTCCTCTTTTGTGGCTAAAACAGCTAGCTTGGATACCAATTTTTCGTCCAGAGCTCCCAGTCTTTCATCCAATTTTATTTCAACAATCTCCGAAAATTTCTTAAGCAAGCTGTCCATATTGATAGATGAAAATTGAATTGACTCGGATGAACTCTGCTGATTTTCCTTTTGCGCTTTTTTGGAATCAGGGTTAACAGACATTTCTGGCGAGCTAAGATTTCGCTTTTTAGAAGCCGGCGCCTTAGAGGTTTTGGAGTTTACAAACGAATCAATTGAGCGCTGCATAAAATACGTTAAAGAAAAAGACAGCTGAAAAACAAAAACAAAAACAGAGCCGTCGGGTTCAGTGACTCCGGTTTCTTAGATAATATGAGTATAATAATACTGATAACAACGGAGTTAACCTTGTCAACTCTAGCTTGACCTTGTCAGGCTAGGTGTGAAGAATCCCTTCTCCCTGATGTTACCTTATCTCCCTGACCTGCGCACGATATCCCGATTGCCGTATCTGTTCCGTCTCCAATCTAACTATTTCAAAAGCAGCTTTTTCTTACAAAATTATCAAAAACTAAAACTAATTTACTGCACTGTCCTTTAGGTTTTTTAAATTAAAACTATATAGATTTGTAGCACTTACACCGTAGCGATATTTATGCGAATTATTTATACACTTAGACACTTTGTTATAAAGCAAAACGAGTTTTAACGTGGAGCCGATCTTACGCGTGTCAAGGCCACAGGCACACTCCAAACTCACCATATTGAATTATAGCCGCCATATTGGATTTTTAAAACACGTGTATATTTTTATGTGTCGTATATCGTTTTAAAGGCCTTGATTAATACTTTAATGTTGTGGTATTTATTTATTTTTAAAATTTTTTGTACGGGTACATTTGTACCGATTTGTACTTTTGGTTCAGGTTGAAGGTGAAATAATTTTTTTAAATTTTATTTTTACATTTATTAGAATTCATTAGCCTAAATAATGATCTTATACATGGTTTGATTTTTTAATATATTTTTGGTACCTATGGGTACACGGGTACAAATATGCTTTTAAACACAAAACCTACTTTCATGTATATCGTTGAAAAACTCTTGAATAGGCCTTTTAATGTAGTTATGTAGTGTTTTGTGATATTTTTACTTTTTAGGGGGGTAAAATTGAAAAAAGTCCTTATATAGCTGTTTTTTGACAATGGTTCCTTAGGTTTTGGTTGAAATTTAAAACATTGTTATTATTTTTTACTCTCCTTTTCGAGACGTTTACGAATATACCTCATTTATTTTGATATCTTCATTTTGACTTTTTCGGGTAAAAAAATCACAGGGGTGTGGCTTGACGATTTTTTGGTAAAAAATAAAGTTTGTACTATCTTCATGAAATTAGTCACGCTTATAAAAATGAAAAATACAAGACGAAAGTGCTCTTGGACTTTTTTTTCCAAGACTCTTAGTTTCCGAGAAAAAGCCACTCAAAGTTCATATTTGGCAATTTTTGGGGTTTTCGATTGGCCATTTTTTGGGCTTTAAAAGTGCTAAATGGTAAACTGACGGCATATTCGTAATCTACTCGACGGGGGCTTTAAAAAAACGTATAGTTTGTATGGGGTTGTCGACAACTTTTTTTGCCCAAATTTTCCGGCTCAAAATCTGGGCCCAAAAATAGGGAAATTAATAAAAAATTAAAAATATGAGAAATATTGATTCGATTTGATTTAAAATTTGTATGCATGCCTTATTTAATATTAGGAACTCGGAAAAAAATTAATACTTGAACATATTTGTACACATGTGTACTTTTGGTACATACGGTACCTAATGTGTTATTTTAACTTGAGATTTTATGTTGTGAAACAATGTGTTATTAGTAATGATTTTATTTAGTAAGCTTTATACCATTCAGTGAATTTAATTTGTTTTAATATAATGTTGGTACCTATATGAGGTACATGGGTACAATGATCGAAATGCTCGAAATATATCATATTATATATAATTTTACAGTGCTTGAAAAGTACTTTCATTGTTGTTATGTACACTTTTTCAAAATTTTACATTTTAAGGGGTGTAAAGCATAAAAAACCGTTAATTTATCTGTTTTTCCGAATTGGTTTTTTAGATTATAATTTAAATGGAAAACTAATTAATAATTTTTTACTGCTCTTATCGAGACCTTTACAACAATACCAATTTTGATAATATTCGATGAATGAATAAACCACTGCTGCTGCTCAGCAGAGTAAGGATTTTTTATTCGATAGACTGCTGCGCATTTGATTTGTTTTGATTTTTTTTTTAGTTCCGTGAATTGTTGGTTGAGTTAGTCTAATTGTAGCCGTTACTCTTGGCGACAAGCTTTCTACATCAGTTTTCTGGTGTTTAATTTGACATAATATGACCAACCAATGAGAGAAGACTTTGAGAAAGGCTTGGGTTTGTCTTTGTGGGGGGGGTGCATTGTTTTGTTTATTTTTGACACATTTTGACAGTTTTTGATATGGCGCGGCAATAAAAGAATAAAGTGTATAGAAAAATAAAAATATAAATTAATCAAATATAGATATATGTATAAAATTACAAGATAACAAACTAAGACATACAAAACTTTTACCAACAACAGTTTTATGAGTTAAGATTTCATTTCTGATGCAATAATATTATTAAATAAAAAAAAATTACACTGTTAAACAAAATACATTATCCACATAGTTAGTGCCAAGTAAATATGTAGGAAATATAAAAACTTATGGTTAAATTCATTTATAATGAAAAATATATTTTATATAAAAAAAGCAGGTCATATATTTAATTGAGATAAAATGTTTAAAAATAAGCAATAAAAAATAATATAAACTAATTGCACTAAAATATAAAATTATTTAATAAAAAAGATATATTACTTATATTGTTTTAATTATTTTTTACACCTAGCGCCAACTTCGCTAGTATAATTATAATTATCATTATAACAAAATAAACAATATTTATTTAACATTTCTTTTGTTTAAAATAGTACATTACGCGTCGAGTGCGGAAAGTAGCATTTTGCATGCGAGTGTGGAGTTTGCACCCGAGCGATAGCGAGGGTAGTAAAACCACACGAGCATTGCAAAATTCCGTTTTCGCACGAGTTGCGTACCGTACTTTATCTACGATTGTTAGATTTAAATAATAAATACAGAAAAAAATAAACTTGCTGTATGTAAGTTCGTATCTCTCTCTTGATAAAGATGGCATTAATTCTTGAGTTGTATTTTGTGCCGAATTAATAATTTCTGGAGGAGTATTATTCTCCTCATTTTCGTCAAAGTCACTTGATCCATTCATTGTTTTTCACAAAAAACTCAATATAAACAGTTACTTTAATAAAAGAACAGCAAATTAGTTTTGTTAAATGTAAACAAACTCGCTAATCGTGCGTAAAGCTGAAGAATTCCTCATCTTTACCTCGCTAGCGTGGTAAAGAAGAGGAATTCTTCAGAACTATGAGACGCGCATGCGCAATGAATACAAGTACGTAAATAATCACTTTCTACGCATCTAAACAGAGATATAATGTTTATATTTCGTATCAATCGTAGATAAAAAATATTAATAAACATTAAACCCACTAAAGGAGTATATAGTACAATACGCGTCTAGTGCAGAAAGTAGCATTTTGATTATGAGTGTTGAGTTTGCACCCGAGGGTAGTAAAACCGCACACGAGCAATGCAAAATGCAATTTTCGCACGAGTTGCGTACCGTACTTTATCTACGACTGTTGAATTTTAATAATAATCCAGAAAAAATATTTAATAAACTTCCTGTGTGTAAGTTCGTATTTCTCTTTTTATAAGGATGACATTAATTCATTAGTTGTATTTTGTGCCGAATTAATTATTTCGGGAGGCGTATAATTCTACTCATTTTCGTCATAACCACTTAAATCACTCATTGTTTTTCACTAAAAACACGATATAAACAGTTACTTTAATTAAACAAATAGCAAATTAGTTTTGTGAAATGTAAACAAATTCGCTAATCGTGCGTTAAGGCGAAGAATTCTTCTTTTTTACCGCACTAGGGCGAAAAAAAAAGAGGAATTAAGAAACTGGCATGCGCAATGAATACAAGTACGTAAAGAATCACTTTCTACGCATCTAAACAGAGATACAATGTTTATATTTCGTATCAATCGTAGATTAAATTTAATTACTTTAATAACTGTAAAACGGTTAATTTGTTTTTCACACAATTTCATAATAACTAGGCATCGCGTGGCTCTATCATTGAAGCGAGCGTATAGTAATAAATATGTATTGAATATTGAAAAAATAGATAATCATGAATCATGATGAGTTGATAGATAATGGGTCTGGTTGTAGTACAGCGGCTAGTGGCGAGGGAACCACCCCGCATTCTTACTATTCCACTTTCCACACATTTCCATTTCAATATTTATAATTTCTATCTCTTTGCTACAAACAAACTACTGCATGTATCAAATTGAAATTTTGCATGCCTGTTTCAATTGTGCATTAGATGGTGTCTATGAAGTTTTATTAAAATCGTTACGTTAGAACGTAAGATATCGGTAAAAAGGTTGTTTTCTCTATTATAAACGTTTAGGTCCGCTTTAATAGTTTTAGCGATCTTTATTAAATCAAAGCAGTGTCGTTGTTGATTTTACTGAAAAATGTTATTTGAAAAAAATGTTCGTCTCATCGAGTAGGTGATGATAGAATTTTTTCCTGTCCTGAAATTCCAATTTTAAATTTGAAGCTCACGTTTACGCGAGCATTGCGCGCTAACTCTTGGACGGATCACGCTGTCCAACGAACTTAGCCTGAGTATTAGTAAGAAGATCATGTATACCAAATTTCAACTAAATCGGTCAACTTTTACTCAAGTTATCGTCACACGCGTAAACGTTACTGACAGACAGACAAGATGCATATTTCGTTGAATGTAAGAAGCTCGCTTCAATTAATAATTTTAACTAGGCATCGCGTGGCTCTATCATTGAAGCGAGCGTATAGTAATAAATATGTATTGAATATTGAAAAAAAAGATTATTGTGAATCATGATGAGTTGATAGATAATGGGTCTGGTAGTAGTGCAGCGGCTAGTAGTAAGGGAACCACCCCGCATTCTTACTATTCCTCTATCTATTTCAATATTTATAATTTGTATCTCTTTGCTACAAACAAACTACTGCATGTATCAAATTGAAATTTTGCATGCCTGTTTCAATTGTGCATCAGATGGTGTCTATGAAGTTTTATTAAAATCGTTACGTTAGAACGTAAGGTATCGGTAAAAAGGTTGTTTTCTCTATTTTAAACGTTTAGGCCCGCTTTAATAGTTTTAGCGATCTTTATTAATTCATAGCGGTGTCGCTGTTGGTTTTACTAAAAAATGTTATTTGAAAAAAATGTTCGTCTCATCGAATAGATGATGATAGAATTTTTTCCCGTCCTGAAATTCCAATTTAATTTTTGAACCTCTCGTTTACGCGAGCGTTGCGCGCGAACTCTTGGACGGATCACGCTGTCCAACGAACTTAGCCTGAGTATTAGTAAAAGGATCATGTATACCAAATTTCAACTAAATCAGTCAACTTTTACTCAAGTTATCGTCACACGCGTGAACGTTACTGACAGACAGACAGACAGACAGACAGACAGACAGACAGACAGACAGACAGACACGGAGCATATTTCGTTGAATGTAGGAAGCTCGCTACGCTCGCTTCAATTATTCTTTTACCTTAGCACATTGCCATCACGTTTCCATTTAAATAAAGGATCATAAAAAACTTAAAAACAAAAAATAATATTTGTTCGGCCATGGGAATTAATTCTATGTTGAAACAGGTAAGGAAATAAAACAACAATAAATACCCTGATAAGATAAACTAAACAGGGTTGACACAAGCAGATAAAATTAGCAACATGAATAAAAACAAACACTAGGGCAACAAAATAAACAAAATCACAGGCAAGTTGTTGCATCCAAGCAATATTTAGGGTTTCCCAGATTATATTAAACATATACCTACCTACGTTATTATATTAACAAATAACATTTTTTTTTATTTCCATAACCTGCTCTACATAAAAATAAATAAACAGGTCAAGTGTGTGCTAGTCAGCACTCAGCGAGGGTCCGTAGGCCACCACACTGTATAGTTTAAGTAGTACCTTATTGATGGTGTTTTTTTAAAATGCTAAAAAGCTTACTTTGAACTATCCTATGGGTCTGATATTCTCAAAACACATAAACAAACTTCTATTAAAGTATATTTTGCCAGTGAACCGGACTAGAAACATATAAATACATCCAAAAAAGCATAATTTTAAAAAAACGTATTTTATCAATAAAAATAATAGTTATTTATGCACCTAGGTAGTAAAGTAAGCCATTATTCCCTGAGCGAAAAAAGTTGGTTCTTGAGGCGAAGCCGAAGGAACCATGGACCCTAAATCCCGAGGCGAAGCCGAGGGAATTAGACCCTTCAATGATTAAGGGAGATAATTATAATCGCGAGGGGAATAATGGCACTTTACTCACGAGGTACATACAATATTTTATCTCCAGTAGGAAGAAAATACACATTTTCGTCCATAGCACAGTTTTTATTTATTATTTTAAATAACAATAATTATTAGCACTTTTAATAGCAGATATAAGAGATTCAATATTAAAAACAAATAAGAATTGGAATTAAACTCAAATAGAAAGTTATTTAGATGCAGGTTATAATGTTGTAAACAAAGATAAACAATGGTCAAAAAAGCGCAGTGCCGCCAACCTGATTTCAACAACTTCATTACATCAGCCATACATTTTCTACTATTTATAAAATAATTAAGTTGCAATCTTTACTTTTTTGCCCTACTTTACTTTTTCGCCCTACTTTTACTTTTTCTCCCTACTTTTTGAGTTCAGGGATGAAAAGACCTGTTTTAGTCTCTCTAAACTAATTCAAAATCATAACTTTTTTTCCCTGCTGGAGATAAACATATAAATACATCCAAAAAAGCATAATTATAAAAAAAAAAAAAAAAAAAAAAAACCGTATTTTGTCAATAAAATAAAAAAAAAAAAAATTTCGAATTTTTTAAAAAGTGGTATCTTTACTTTTGGTCGAAGAATGTTCAGGAATGTTTTCAGAATTTTTGCTCTTTACATAAGCGAGATAGAGGGGGGGGGGACACGTTTCACACCCACTTCAAACTCGCCTACACTTGTCCTATCAAAGCTTTAACTAAACAATTATATATTTTTGTAATCAGCTCGACGTACCCTTTCATATGATACCCCACACGGTCCTCAAAAAAGAAAATTATTTATCATTCCCCAAGTTTTTTACGCTAATTTTTTTAGGTCAGTATATTTTTAAAATGTGTGGGAAGGCACTATACACATATATGCCAAATTTCAAAGTGTTCGGACGAAAGGTGTAGCCGTGAGAGAAATATATGAGGGTCTTTGGTTTTGCCTAAGGACCCTAAAAAATATGGTAAAACTGCAGTTTTACCATAAAGGGGGGGGGGGGGGGGGGAGGGCTCACTCGAATGTAGTGTTTAGACGAAGGGATATCATTTTTAAAATGTACTTTTATATATATATATATATATATATATATATATATATATATATATATATATATATATATATATATATATTGTTCGGACCAGGGGGGGTTAGTCCTGACCTGGCCACGAACTAGAATGATAGAAATAATAATAAATAAATAACACAAAGAGCCAGAGCTAGTGGACTATAAATAGCTGTATTTTAAATATCAAAATAAGTATAAAAGTGAGCATATTATAATAATAAAATGTGAAATGTAAAAGCTTATAAATTAATATGGAGAGATTAGCTGTGGAGAGCTGAGAAGAGTTGAGCTGAAGTGTAGCTGCGTTGCAGTTCCTCTCGTAACTTGGAGGAGATGGGAAGATCCCGCCAAAGCTCAGCCAAATAACTCTTCTGGACGCCAAGGAAGAGTTAATAAGTATAAATATTTGCCTGGAAGCCAGGACAAATGAGCTAACCCAGATACCTGGGTTAACACGCCGAAATAAGTATAAATATTTGCCTGGAAGCCAGAACAAATGAGCTAACCCAGATAACTAGGATTAACCCGCCGAATAACAACATAAAAATAAATAAAGGCTACTTGCATGCTTTGAGTCAACTCAACTTCCACTTAAACTAATCTCTGTCCAATGCCGAAGAACATATTAAAGAAAAGTCTAAATTTACCTGGCATCCAGGATAAATAAATTAAACCTGGATGCCAGGGACAACTAGCACTCACAAGGGTTCTTAACTACAGAGTCATGCTTGCTAGCAGAGAAACAACAACAGACAAAATAATTTCTTCATAGCTCTTGGAGGTGGATGTAAGAATGACTGAACCTGGGTTTAAGGTTATGATGCGTAGCGGGTCTAGTATCTAGACGGATTTATTACATAAACTGTATAAAATATAACATATTCCTATTAATTGATACACATAAAAGGATTTCAAAATGTACTATATAAAATAGAAAAAAAGGAGTTCAGGTTGTCCTGAACATATATATATATATATATATATATATATATATATATATATATATATATATATATATATATATATATATATATATATATAAAAAGCTAAATTTATTTATCTCCAGTAGGGAAAAAAGTTATGATTTTGGATTAGTTTAGAGGGACTAAAACAGGTCTTTTCATCCCTAACTCAAAAAGTAGGGAGAAAAAGTAAAAGTAGGGCGAAAAAGTAAAGTAGGGCAAAAAAGTAAAGATTCCAACTTAATTATTTTATAAATAGTAGAAAATGTATGGCTAATGTAGTAAAGTTGTCGAAATCAGGTTGGCGGCACTGCGCTTTTTTGACCATGTTTATCTTTGTTTACAACATTATAACCTGCGTCTAAATAACCTTCTATTTGAGTTTAATTCCAATTCTTATTTGTTTTTAATATTGAATCTCTTATATCTGCTATTATAAGTGCTAATAATTATTGTTATTTAAAATAATAAATAAAAACTCTGCTATGGACGAAAATGTGTATTTTCTTCCTACTGGAGATAAAATATTGTATGTACCTCGTGAGTAAAGTGCCATTATTCCCCTCGCGATTATAATTATCTCCCTTAATCATTGAAGGGTCTAATTCCCTCGGCTTCGCCTCGGGATTTAGGGACCATGGTTCCTTCGGCTTCGCCTCAAGAACCAACTTTTTTCGCTCAGGGAATAATGGCTTACTTTACTACCTAGGTGCATAAATAACTATTATTTTTATTGATAAAATACGTTTTTTTAAAATTATGCTTTTTTGGATGTATTTATATGTTTCTAGTCCGGTTCACTGGCAAAAAATACTTTAATAGAAGTTTGTTTATGTGTTTTGAGAATATCAGACCCATAGGATAGTTCAAAGTAAGCTTTTTAGCATTTTAAAACACCATCAATAGGGTACTACTTAAACTATACAGTGTGGCCTACGGACCCTCGATGTGTACTCACTAGCACACACTTGACCTGTTTATTTATTTTTATGTAGAGCAGGGTAGGGAAATAAAAAATATGTTATTTGGTAATATAATAACGTAGGTAGGTATATGTTCCTTACCTGTTTCAATATAGAATTAATTCCCATGGCCGAACAAATATTATTTTTTATTTTTAAGTTTTTTATGATCCTTTATTTAAATGCAAACGTGATGGCAATGTGCTAAGGTAAAAGAATAATTACAATTTTTAATTATTATGAAATTGGGTGAAAAACAAATTAACCGTTTTACAGTTATTAAAGTAATTAATTTTATCTACGATTGATACGAAATATAAACATTGTATCTCTGTTTAGATGCGTAGAAAGAGATTCTTTACGAAGTTCTATTCATTGCGCATGCCAGTTTCATAATTCTTTTTTTTTTTCGCCCTAGTGCGGTAAAAAAGAAGAATTCTTCACCTGAAAGCACGATTAGCGAGTTTGTTTACATTTCACAAAACTAATTTGCTATTTGTTTAATTAAAGTAACTGTTTATATCGTGATTTTAGTGAAAAACAATGAGTGATTTAAGTGGTTATGACGAAAATGAGGAGAATTATACACCTCCCGAAATAATTAATTCGGCACAAAATACAACTAATGAATTAATGTCATCCTTATACAAAGAGAAATACGAACTTACACACAGGAAGTTTATTAAATATTTTTTTCTGGATTATTATTAAAATTCAACAGTCGTAGATAAAGTACGGTACGCAACTCGTGCGAAAATTGCATTTTGCTTTGCTCGTGTGGTTTTACTACCCTCGGGTGCAAACTCCACACTCATAATCAAAATGCTACTTTCTGCACTAGACGCGTAATGTACTATATACTATATACTCCTTTAGTGGGTTTAATGTTTATTAATATTTTTTTAAACAAAAGAAATCTTAAATTAATATTGTTTATTTTGTTATAATTTATTTATTTATAATTTTATTTTGTTAAACGAATTTGTATTTAATTGTTGGACCCTCTTTTTTGTATCCTTGAAATGTGTAAAACCGTATAAACATTATCAAACCGACACGCCAACACAATACTTTGTCTCAAAATATTCTAAGTTTATGAGAAAGTAAAAACCTAAGCGACAATAAAAAGAAAAATAAATAAATAAAACTGATGATAACAAATAATGCAAACAAAACATTTCTTAAAAAACGTAATAAAAAGACTTGAAACTAAATAGTTTCGTAGAATATCTCTTTTTCCCTTTATCTGTTATCAAATTTCCTTATTAATAATTATATACATTCAAATAATAACAGATAAGAACGACATGACTCATACATTTCCCTTTCATTTGTATTTTCAAAACAGTGATAAATGTTAAGATAAGATAACTCACGTAAATAAACCATAATTGTTAGTGACAAAAAAAAATGTAATTTCAAAAATGCGTTAAGGCCTATTATTCTTCCTTATCAGAATGTCGATAATAATAGGTTTTTATTTTAGTTTTACTATTCTCTTATAATATTACCTATATGTATATATTCTTTAAATAAATACTACCTCCCAAATGGAAATTAACTAACGTATTGCTTTGAATATAAGACGCACTCTCCCCCCCCCCTCGTTTTTACTTTCTCATATAAAGAGAAAGTATTGTGATGGCACGAAAATTCGATTTTGAGATTTTGATGGATTTACACGTTTTGAGGTCCCCTGAGTCCAAAAAAATTGGATTTTAAAAAATGTCTGTCCGTCGTCTGTGCAGACTCCTGGAGCCTAAACTACTGGGCCGATCTTGACGAAATTTGGCATACATGTTCAGAAAAATTATAACCCGAGGCGAAATCGAGAAATGAATTTTAGCTCCAAATTTGGGGGCGCTACCCCTCAAAAAACTCTGAAATAACGTAAAAAAAAATTATTTCTCAAAAACGGTTGCGACGATTTTGATTAAAAAATTCTCAAATGTAGTCCATTTAAATACGAATCTAACGATATAAGCCGTTTTTCTGGGAAAAATCTAGTTCCTGAGAAAATAGCTAAAAACGCGGACGGAGAGCCCGGGTTCGATTCCCCGCCCAGGAGAAGTTATTTTTATGATAAATTTTGATGAAATGTTCAATTATAATTAAATGTACATACGAAAACTAATAAATGGAAAACACTGGGCTATGTAATTCTGAACTCGTATAAGAGAAAGTTTGTCTGAGTTGTCTCGGACCGATTTTTTAAATCTATTAAAACTGTTTTGCTTACATGAATTAAAGTATCAATTTAGCAAAATTTAAACAGCGCAGATGGTTTATAATTATCAGGGATTATCTGTGGGCTACTTTCGACCAAACATCCGAATTCTAAAAAAATCAGATGAATTTTGAAGCTATAAGGCGAAAATAAATGTATGCGCACGAGGAAAAAACACAAATAGTCCAAAAATCTTATAAAATAGGGATTGAGCACTAGGCGAAAAAAGTGTCGCCAAGAACTTGGAAAATCTAGTAGGATAGATTACCTTTCTGTATGGTTATATATAACTGTAGAAGATCAAGAAGAATGGGGAAAATTCTTAAAAATTCCATCAGGTTATGTTTTTTTCTTCCCTAACCATTTCTCCTTGTTTTTGATTTCTCCCTTGCTTTTTGTTTTGTTTTTCTCTTGTGAACAATTAATTTGTGTTTTAGTGATTTTGGACTACATTTAGCCAATCTTGTTTACTGTGTTTGAATTTACAAAGGCAAGTTGTTGAAATCTTATTCTATACCATAGAAATAATCCGTTTCCAAATTAATTAATATTAATTATTCGGTCATTAAAAACTATTCTAATAGCTACATTTTATTAATAATATTAAATTAAAACTGTAAATTGAAATAAAAAACCCTTAAAACAAGAAATTTCATTAAAAACTTGATTAAATATATATATATATATATATATATATATATATATATATATATATATATATATATATATATATATATATGTGTGTGTGTGTGTGTGTGTGAGGCTCTCACGCATTAGAAGTGAAACTTAAGTTCTAGAATGCATTGCTCTCTTTCATTTTTTGACGAATTTATTATTTCAGGATTAAGAAATGGTTATGGGAAATTTAATTGAAAAAAAAAAAAAAAATATTAAAGGCAACCATATTTATTCCAATAAAAATAAATGTTTGTTTTGATTTGCTGGTCTTTAAATAGATATAATACAATTAATCTGAAAAATGTTACACTTGGACGAGTCTCGAATCGCAAACTTCGTTACACGATTTCATTACATGAATAAATTCACTCTACCACCGCCAAACAAGTTTCACTTCAAAATGTTAGATTGTAACCATTCATTCAAAAATAAACAATGGATAACAGTGGGGAAGAAATTCGCGCTACTAATGCGCACGCACATTGGTAGATTGATGTAGATTTTTTCCAAGTTCTTGGCGACACTTCTTAACCCAGGAGGTATGCTGTGCTCCATCCCTATTTTATAAGATCCTTGAAATAGTCGCAGAAGGAGAAACTTATATGGGACCGACAATGTACTAATTATGACTCACCATTTTAATTTCAATAAAATTAGACGAGCAGTCTATAAGATATGTCGGTTGCCAAAGAATGAGCGCCAGACCGACAAATTGGGCAGATCCGCCCTGTGATAGGTTTTCATTCGGTCCACCGAGCCAAAAAAACAAGTTAAACAAAACGGTTTAACTTCCTAAGAACCTAAACAATGCAAACCTATAAGTAAATGCCATTTAAAACCTACAAAAAGATGGGCACGAGTCTTATGGAAGTTATGTTGGCCGAAATGTACAGAGCTTATCCGGATATTGCCCACCATTGTGTAGTCGGATTGTTGGGTGTTGCTTCATCCGGCCCGCTATAGATTACTCTCTTGAGATCCGGCCTTTCAACGGAAAACATTGGAGACCCCACTTCTAGACCGAACCTCAATTCTTACCCGTACAGAAACCATAGCTACGTTAAAATCTTTTTTTCAATAAAAAAATTCTAATATATATATAGTATATACAGTATGTTATATATAAATTAATCTTTGAACTAAATACTATTAAACTAAACACTATTTTATAGGATATAATATTCCGTTTAAAAATAAATATACTTGATACTATAGCTATATTTTAGAAGGAGTTGCATGAGCTTTAATTTTTTTATTTAAAAAAAAAAAAAAAAAAAAAAAAAAAAACATGTCAGAATTTGTTGCTCTTTAAGTCTATAACAACCTCATTGTTATATTTTTTTGATAAGCTTGAACACTGCCCTACTCCATTAGCTTTAATTTGATACAACATATGTCCCACTTAACCAAAGCATTAGCATTAAGGCCGTACTCTAAACATAATGACAAAAGTCACTTTAAAAATAGTTGTACGTGAAGTCTCACGTAAAAAGGGGTCGGTATTGTTAACATAAAATTTTAATTATAATTATAATTAATGTTATTTTATACTTTTATTTATTACTAGCTGGGTACCCGTGCTTCGCTACGGAGTGTTATTATAATTAGATAAGTTTATAAACAACCATAATGAAATATATAAATTATTTTACTATGCAAGAATATCTAGATTCTATCTCTCCCACCTATTTCTATACCCCCTCCTCTCCTCTTTGATAAGCTAATTACAAATATCCTAAATTCGCCCCCCCCCCTAAATTAAAATATGACTAAACTGTACATAAAAACTATTACTGTACTCTTAAAGAGCTTTTGCATCATGAAGGGTATTCATTACATTGACCCCGTATTCATTACTTGTACCATACCTCTGTGTACCAAACTTAAATTTCGAAAATTCATGTAAGCTGTAATTTTCCCCTTGCTTTGAAGAACAAGTGGGCAAATTTTTATTGACATCGAACTAAAACTGTAGATTTGTATAAAGAACATACTCACAAATACGTTGATTTTTATATATATAGCTATAAATTTCCATTTTACCCCCTCCTAAATAAAATTGTACATAACAACAATTACTTTTCTCTTAAAGTACTTTTCAACGATATGCATCATATGAAGGGAATCCATTACTTTGACACTTTTACACCGTACCCCTTTGTACCAAAATTTAAATTACGAAAATTCATGTAGACAGTGACCTCCCCCTTGCTTTGAAGGGAAAGTGAGTAAATATTCATCAAATTGGGATAAAACTGTAGATTTGTATAAAAGACATACCCTCATACAGACACTCTTCTTTTTATATAAGATATAGCTATATTTTTCCATTTTACCCCCTCCTAAATGAAAACCCATATGACAAAACTGTACATAACAACAATTAATGTAATCTTAAAGAGCTTTTCAACGATATCTATCATAAAGGGTATTCAGTCCTTTGACCCCGTATTCATTATTGTACCCTGTTTCCTGTGTACCAAAATTTAAATTTCGAAAATTCATGTAGACACTGATTTTTTCTTCCTTTGAAGGTCAAGTGTGCATTTTTTGGTCGAGATCGGACTAAAACTATGGATTTGTATAAAGAACATACACACATACGTTGACTTTTAGATTTATTTTTCCATTTACCCCCTAAATGCACGTAAAAACAATTATTGTACTCTTAAAGAGCTTTTCAACACTATGCATCGTGAAGGGATTTCAACTTTGACATTTGTACCCCGTACCCCTGTGTACCAAAACTTAAATTTCGAACATTTATGTAGACAGAGATCTTCCCCTTGCTTTGAAGGTCAAGTGAGTAAATTTTCATCGAGATCGAATTAAAACTGTTGATTTGTATAAAGAACATAAACACACTCTACTTTATAGATATAGATATACATTTCCATTTTACCCCCCTCCTAAATAAAAATATGACAAAAACGTACTTAACAACAATTACTGTACTCTTAAAAAGCTTTTCAACGATATGCATCATGAAGGGTATCCATTACTTTGACATTTGTACCCCGTACCTCTGTGTACCAAAATTTTAATTTCGGAAAATGATGTAGGCAGTGACCTTCACCTTGTTTGGAAGAAAAAGAGTGTAAATATTAATCAAATTGGGATAAAACTGTAGATTTGTATAAAAGACATTCTCTTATATAGATACTCTTCTTTCTATATATAGATATAGTTATATTTTCCATTTTACACCCCTCCTAAATGAAAATATGACAAAACTATACATAACAACAATTACTGTACCCTTAAAGAGCTTTTCAACGATATGCATCACGAAGGGTATTCATTATTTTGATCCCGTATTCATTACTTGTACCCCGTACCCCTGTGTACCAAAATTAAAATTTCGAAAATTCATGTAGACCTTGATTTTCCCCTTGCTTTGAAGGTCAAGTGTGCAAATTTTCATCGAGATAGGACTAAAACTGTAGATTTGTATAAAGAACAAATAAGATATAGCTATATTTTTCTATTTTACCCCCCTCCTAAATGAAAATATGACAAAAGTGTACATAACAACAATTACTGTACCCTTAAAGAGCTTTTCAACGATATGCATCATGAAGGGTATTCATTACTTTGACCCCGTATCTATTACTTGTACCCCGTACCCCTGTGTACCAAAACTGAAATTTCGAAAATTCATGTAGACCTTGATTGTTTCCTTGCTTTGAAGGTCAAGTGTGCAAATTTTCATCGAGATCGGACTAAAACTGTAGATTTGTATAAAGAACAAACACACACACACACACACACACACACACACACACACACACATACGTTGACTTTTATATATATAGATTATTATTATAATTTTCTTTTTAAAAAAAACAAAAACAAGATTACATTTCTACTTAGCACGGTAATTAGATATACGTGTATTAATTATATATATGATTTATATTTTATTTAATCCTTTTTTGTGTCTTATATATTTTCCATACACTAGCAGACCGTAAAAATTTTCATATTTTTAGTAACTACAGAAATTTAATTTTAAAGGAGGGGGGGGGGCGGCAAAAGTTTAATTTTGTTTGACAAAATCGCGTATTATATTTTACAAGTTATCTTGTAATTTACACTTTAATACCTTTCACTTTCATACCCTTCAAAAGAGAAGCAAAACGCGTCACTTATTTTTAACAGCTGATAATTATTTTGGGTTCACTATATTTTTCCTGTGTGCGCGTCAAAGAAATCTTTCATGCTGCAAAGTTGCATGATTTTATCTCCTTTGACGCAAAAACTATTGGAACTGAGCAGACAGACAGACAGACACGAAACTTATAAGGGTTCCTTGTTTTGGTTTTATCAACGAAACCCTAAAGTACCGGTGTGGAAATCCCACACATGACTTCCATGAAATGTTGTTATGTTTCATTTTTTGGTGGTTATATTGGATATTTGGTAATCATGCTAGTATTCATTCAGACGTAGTCTACAAGCTGCGTATTTTAACCCAACAATTGTTTGGATACCATCAACTGGACCGACACAATTACCCAAAGACTTTTTTGTATAAAAAACACTAAAATGCCAATATCTCCCACACCGCTTGTCCGATTGTGCTCAAAAATTATAGGTACAATCTACTATATAGGACACATTTATACCCCAAAGGAAATTGAAAGCAAATAAAGCCTACTGAAGTTATCGTCGACAGACCGATTTCGTACTTAAGTAAGCTCGTTTCGTAGCTCAGAAACGTCGTGAGCTACGATTTTTCCGACAAAAGTTCTAAAAAATGCCGCAAACCGCATTTCAATACGATGTCTTGAAGTTATAAAGGTTTAAAGTTTCGAACGTACGTACATACGTACATAAGTACGTACGCACAGACATACATGTATATGAAACGGATTTCAATGATATCCCCGGGTTCGTAAGACCCCTCCTTCTCAGAGATGCCATCTCAGGGTGCCCATAGGCAAAAAAATCAATTATACTCATACTCTTTCGAAACGTTTTTGTATGGCTTGTTTAGGCCAAGTCTGACACCGTTTTCCTCTGTGACTTTTTTTGGTTTGGGACCCTATAACTTTGACGCCTCAGACTGGAAAATTGAAAAAAGTTCTGCGTCAGGCAATATTAAAATGTTGAGTTATAGCGTTCAAATAATGTATCTTGAGAAAATCAGCTGGATAGTAATTAATATTAATTAATAATAATTAATATTAATTATTATTATTAATTAATATTAATTACTATCCAGCTGATTTTCTCAAGATACATTATTTGAATATTAATAATTATTAATAATATTAATTATTATTAATTAATATTAATTACCAGCTGATTTTCTCAAGATACATTATTTGAACCCTATAACTCAACATTTTAATATTGTCTGACGCAGAACTTTTTTCGATTTTCCAGTCTGAGGCGTCAAAGTTATAGGGCCCAAATAATGAAAAACGCCCCAAAACCAAAAAAAGTCACAGAGGATAACGGTGTCAGACTTGGCCTAAACAAGCCATACAAAAATGATTGGAAAGAGTATGTATAATTGACTTTTTTGCCTATGGGCACCCTGACTAGTATCACCATACTTCCATTTTCATGGAAGTAAAAATGAAAAAAAAAACACATATTAATCACAGCAAACACATTACTATCCACAATTTTTAAAAAAACATTGTCAATGTTACCACCGGCTATTAATGTATTTAATTCTTCAGAAAATAGCTGCTCATGCATTTGTTATTTTGCTTAATCATCTTTTCTTTATTAACATAATTCAGGATCTGATGATACTTAGTTCTTATCATATTAGATAATGATGCTGCATAAAAACTTAGATAATATCCATTATCTTTGATAATTTCATTTCATATTATCTAATATTATAATCATTTCTTATTATTTGATATTTAATTTTTTTTTTCCGTGGTAGGCTGTGAAATAGTAACTTTAGAGCCTAAAAACATAGCTAAAATCCATTTTTTCATTACGTGGACTTAAAAAATCTTTTCATTACTCCTAGCTGTAAAGAAAAAATCTTTTACGTTGATTAGTGATTAATATTTAATGTTTTTTCATTGTCTGCTACCTCGGAAAAAATAGCATATGCTACACGACTGCGAAGCGTTTTTTCTTTACCGCGGCAATTACATTTACTGTCTGGCTTCGCTCGACAGTAAATGTAATTGCCGCGGTAAAGAAAAAACTCACTTCACAGCCTTGTAACATAATATACTATTATTTGTCAGAAAAATGAACTAACACATGGCATTTACAAGTTTTTATACAATTCTTAACCACAATTTATATAAAAAAAAAAAAATCTTTATGTCTATATAGAAGTATATATATACTTCACACCTGGTCGTTTTTTAAGTCTTTCAAAAAATTGAACAACCTGTTAATAAAAAGAATATAATATTATTTTTAGAGGCTTAACAACAGGTAGGTGTTTTTATAAAAAAAAAAAAAAAAAAAAAAAAAACGAAGGACACTGTATAATATATATATATTTGTATATTATTTGCTTATCTATTATCTATATTTATATAAATAACTTGAAAAAAGCTGGTGTTCACTTTCTTTAATTTTTCTTTTTGATAGTTTATTAGGTTTAAAGTATGGGTAAGAAAAACGAAATAATAAGAGTTTAAAATTATTCCTTGTCATGCAACTGCATTTTCAAAATTGCATACATTGATACAATAATAGAAAGAAAAAAAATTATAATAAGAAAACGCATACCAATTTTCATTGTGCTCTTGCAAGGTGAAGGAAAAATCAAATTTTCTTATTTGTATTTCACGTCTTTCCTATAATGATAGTTTTGGATTTTTTTTTCTTTTTTATTGTCGTAAAAAAAAACGAAAAAATTAAAAAATATACGGAATAGTAGAGAGAGGGGCGTTTCTAACTCGAAGATCTGTGATAAACTGGGAAGTAGGAAGTGAACGGAGAGCGCCCTGGGAGAGCAATACGCAACTAAAGGTTTATTATAGTGTTAGGCATGGTAGATTGTATGAATGCATCGATACTACACTAGTAGTAGTAAGGCAGTAGGTCAACCGGTCTAGACCTATACGAAGACACGTGTCTAGGCAACTTAGCTGCCGCTCCCACTCCTAATATTATGCACATCACTTTAAAAAAAATACCCCGCACTTGGGCAACTTTATGTAACTTACTAATTAAATTCCATCGATTCAGCAATTTCACAATAAAATTATACATTCCATCATTGGTTTCTATAAACTACAATATAATTTTGTTAGTAGACCATTTAAATTAAATACAAGTGTAACTTCATAATAATACGTAGTTTTTCCGGGAAGAAGTCTTGTTGCAACAGATTGAACAAAATAAATCTCATTTCCTTTAAATCCAAAACAACATTTTAACAATCCCAACATTTTTTTTTTACTTTCTTATATATAAAGAAAAAGTATTGTGATGACGCGAAAATTAGTTTTTGGAACGAAGTTCCTTATGGCACGTTCTGGAGCCCGGGAGTGAATCCGAAAAAAACTACCAAAATCACCGTCACGCAAAATCCGTCACGAAATCTACAGATGACGATAACTAGAGTAAAAGATCACCGAGTTAGATGAAATTTGGTACACATGTTCATTTTACCAATGCCCAGGCTGAGTTTGTCGGAAAACGTTATCTGCCCAAGCGTTCACGCGCAGCGCTCGCGTAAACGTAAGCTTCAAAAGACGGGAAAAAGTGTTATTAAAGAAGCCTGTTACTTGACTTGTTTTGATTATTTTTGTTGTATATATGTCAAAAATGTCACTTTATTTTGTAAATAAATAAAATATAATCATGTAAAATTTCACCCTGATACAAGCAGAAGCTGTAGAGTAGGGAAGAGATTTATTTTATAATATTTTAAATTAATAGGCCGGGTAGGTAGAAAACAGTCCTATTTCAATCCAAACTCCTTTAACAAACATACTCTTTCACTATAAACTCATCATGATCAACTTTTTTCTTATATTCAATATATATTTATAGTAAGACGCTTGCTTTAATTATACAAATAATGATTTTCTTTTAATTTTGCCTTAACTCAGCTAGGTACAAACAGTTGGTTACTTTTAATTTTGTCTCTTTTCTAACTCCGCCATGTATAAGTAGTTAGCAATGTATACGTACTTAGCAGTGTGATTTTATAATTTATATTTAATGAAAAATGTAAGTCCCGCGACACCCCACGTATTTTTTGTGGTTTTGATGGATTTACACGTTTTGAGATCTTTTGAGAGTCTAAAAAAGTAATTTTAAAACAATCTTTTAAAATTTTTAAAAGTCTGTCTGTGCAGATGCGTGGAGGAACCTAAACTACTAGACTGATTTTGACGAAATTTGGCATACATGTTCAAAAAAAAAATCATATACCCCGAGGCAAAATCGAGAAATTATCTGAAGCTCAACATTTTGGGGCACTAAAAAACCCCAAAAACTTTAAAGCATGTGAAAAAAATAATATTTCTTCTTAAAAAAATTAAAAAAAGGTTCCGACGATTTTAATTAAAAAAATCTGATATGAAGTCCATTTAAATACGAATCTAACGAAATAAGCAGCTACTCTGGGAAAAATCTAGTTCCTGAAAAACTAACTTTAAACACGGACGGAGAGCGGCAACGTTCGATTCCTCACCGAGGAGAAGTTATTTTTATGACAAATTTAGATAAAATGTTCAATAATAATTTAATGTATACCTAGGAAAACACGAAAAATAATTAATGTTTCACACTGGGCTAAGTTATTATGAACTCTTATATGAGAAAGTTTGTCTGAGTTGTCTCGGACCGATATTTAAAAAAAAAAATTAAATAATGAATTCATTAAGTTAAGAGAAAATCAAATTATAATTATTATTAACTACGGGAAACAGACAGAGATATAGAGGCCCGTGGTTCAAATCCCGGCGCTGGAGTGTATTTTTCTCAGTCTGTTTCCCGTAGTTAATAATAATTATAATTTGATTTAAATTAAAATTTAATCTTTCTGTAGTATGAATACTACCAAAATGGTAAAATATGAATTATTAAGTTAAGAGGTGGTATTAATGGTTTTGAAATTTAAGGAAGTTTTGCTGCAATTTGTCAAACCGATTTACTGCAGTTCAATAATCAATAAAATAACACATCTAGCAACTCGCAACTTTTTTTCAACCATAATATACATACACACACACACATAATATATATATATATATATATATATATATATATATATATATATATATATATATATATATATATATATATATATATATAAAGCTAAATTTATTTAGCGCCCACTCAATTTGACAGAGCTATATAAATAAATAAAAAATTAGAGTGCAAAGAAGAAGAGGAAGCCAAGATCTAAATTTAACAGACTGCAGTTTGGTTTGAATTTAAAATTAAACCACTTTTCCTCAATGTAACAAAATACAGGCTAACACTAACACGGACACACCTGTGTTGAAACATATTAAACCCATTCCAACACATCCTCAACGTCATTTTCTCACAAAATTAAACTAACAGATAACAAAGACATAAATCATTTTTTAAACGAAAATATCGGTTCGAGACAACTCTAAACAAACTTTCTCATATTCGAGTTCATAATTACTTAGACCAGAGTTTTCACTTTATTATTTTTTCTAGGTACATTTAATTATTATTATTGAACATTTTATCAAAATTTATCATAACAATAACTTCTCCTCAGCGGGGAATCGAACCCGGCCTCTCCCTGTCCACGTTTAAGCTATTTTCTCAGGAACTAGATTTTTCCCGGAAAAACAGCTTATATCGTTAGATACGTATTAGAATTTGTTTTATTAAAATCGCCGGAACCATTGTCGAGAAATTTTTTTTTTTCACATTTTGCAAAGTTTATTGGGGGGTAGCGCCCATAAATTTGGAGCTAAAATTCATTCCTCGATTTCTCCTCGGGGTTTGATTTTTCCTTAACATGAAAGCCAAATTTCGTCCACAATGGCCCAGTAGTTTAGGGTCCAGGCGTCTGCGCGCAGACCAACGGCAGATAGACATTTTTTAAAATTTAGACATTTATATGGTTACCACGAGAGCCACGGTGCCAGAGAATACCAAGTCAGAGGTTTATGGTTTGGCTCTAGAGGATCCATACCTAGTTTAACATGTTCATTCTTTGACGAGGTCGGTATCGACAGAAAATATTTGACAACCCTGTCAGAGTCGATTATTTTAGACTCACTGGGAATTATTAACTACCATATCTACTAAACATATTACTTACTTTAATTGTATCCTATTTTACTTTAAATCGTTTTGTTTTGACAGTGTGACCCTTTCTTTGTTTAATGGTAACTTAATTGCTAATATATTATAATTGTTTTGACCATGTCATTTAATTAATTGTACAGAATATTATTTTTATTTTTTAAGTAATGTCTCACGATAGATGAGTACGCTGTGTATTTAGCAACCCATTCTATTTGGGCAGCATCACTGTTATTTATGTAAATAAAGTGGTTCTCTCAGGTCAAGTGTGTGCTAGTGAGCACACAGCGAGGGTCCGTAGGCCACACTGTATAGTTTAAGTAGTACCCTATTGATGGCGCTTTTTAAAATGCTAAAAAGCTTACTTTGAACTATCCTATGTGTCTGATATTCTCAAAACACATAAACAAACTTCTGATAAAGTATTCTTTTACCACTGAACCGGAATACAACCATTATAAATCGAAAAGACCATAGTTAAAAAAAAACCTATTTTGTCAATAAAAAATAAAATAATAATTTTTCCGATATTTCCAAAAAGTGGTATCGTTACTTTTGGTCGAAGAATGTTCAGGAATTTTTTTCAGATGTTTTGCACTTCACATAAGTCTGTCTGCGTTACAGACAGACAAGCGCAGATGTATATAAGGGTCCTCGTATTTGGCTGTACTGACCTTGACAAACGTGCGTAATATGTAGATTATATTTTATTACGCAAACGAATATGTTAATGGATGTATCTATTGTAATTATTTTCATTGAAAGATTTGAGACGTGGAGTGGGATAATGGCATTATCGCTGTTATCAGAAGAATGAGAGACGTATATTTACAAGTTGACATTTGCAAACAATAGTAATTCCACCCCATGTCACCGAGCACACAGTTATTTCACAGTGTAAACATTATACAGACATGAATGAGAACAATATATTAATGTTTTCAGCCGGATGCTATCACTTAGAACGTCTTCTAATTTCCAGATTTACCATTGGTAATTAATTAACCCAGAGGAGAGAGCCGGCGCGGCGTGCCCTTGTGCATTAAACTACTTACCACGTCTGCTCGGCCATCTCTGAATCAAGGGAAGTAGTAGGTCGTGGGTTCGATCCCTCGCCGTGATGCTCTGTTTTCTATGGCTCACTAATGATCACATCATACTGGCTTCGGTGGTACAATGTACAGAGGTATGATGAGTGAAGTGGCTGCAACTCTCACGGTGGTGCAACCACGGGGCTAGTAAAATGGGTCTAAAAGATGACCTAATTTCTAGGTTCCAACAAGAGGTTCATCCTACCCGTCTAGTACTAGTGCATGTACTAGCACCTTACTTACTACTAGAGGATACGTTGTACAAATTATATAGTCCAGTAATTTTAAGCAAAAAAGGGGCACTTTACAAAAATGTGTCATACAAGCAAGAGACTTAGTACAAATTATCTCTGGGGCATCCTGATTGAAATCCTATAAAGTCCCCGAAAAAAAGTTGTGCTCAAGCCGCCATCTTGGGAAATAGCGGCCAAAATTCAATTTTTTGCTTCTACTTGCTTAATTATTAGGTTTGGAAAAAAAAGTTCAAATAAAAATTATTATGTAATTATCTATAAATTTGATTCTCATAGTTTTTTCACTCTGGGAAGACTAGCATATTTTCGGGCAATATCACTACTTAAGGAGTACATAATTGAAAAAAAAAAAAAAATAAATAAATGGGAAAGTATTTGACTGCTATAAGGGGTTATATGCAAATCTTAATTATAATGATTACATAGTATTAACATATTTTACATTTATAGTAACAACAAAATAAGAAACGTACAAAAAGCATTGTTGTAAAAATAAAGACATTTTAAGAGTTCTTTTAAATATCATCGGGGAGATGTGTATACAAAAATTCAATTTTAATTTATTTTATCGTTCATTCAGCATAGTCATAGTTTTCTTCACTATCAGAGTCCAAATCTTCCACACAATTTCCACAAGTCAAGCCTTGACACTTGATACACATTGGAGAACATCGCAGACCTGATTTGATGCACTCGCTGTGTTTGGTGGAGCAAGATGTCTTACAGCTGCACGATACGAGTTTTAATAACTCAGGTGGTGCTGGCTGAATAGACGAAGACGAAGGCACCGGAACTAGCATGTTGCTTTTAAGAGTCCACCCCCATAGCGTTGGTTCTAACATGTTGCCCATCCAGTGTTGGACTGGCAAGTAAACTCGAAACGAGTGTTGGGCAGCGGCTGCCACCTCGTCTAGGCGTGGTAACTCGGCGCTGACAACATGCAATCGCCGAGCACTGAGCGCAAGAAAATTACGCGCGCTGAGATATAAATGGTCATTTTGTGCCTCTATACGGTTGGTCAGAGAGAAAAAACTATGAGAATCAAATTTATAGATAATTACATAATAAACAATTTTTACTTGAGCTTTTTTATCTAAACCTAATAATTAAGCAAGTAGAAGCAACAAATTGAATTTTGGCCGCTATTTTCCAAGATGGCGACTTGAGCACAACTTATTTTTTCAGGGACTTTATAGGATTTCAATCAGGGTGTCCCAGAGATAATTTGTACAAAGTCTCTTGCTTGTATGACACATTTTTTTTTCAAAAACCTAAAATGACGTTCTAATATAATATTCAATATTTTAACAATAGTTATTTATGTAACAAGGCAGCAAAATGGAATTATACTGACGAGTGATTAGATTATAGCCTCCGAGCCGAAGGCGAGGACAGGCTATGATAATAACTGCCGAGGCGAAGCCAAGGCAGGTAATTTACCTTTTACACTGCCTCGGCAGGCAACGAATGAACGAGACAGAAATGTTTCCTTTGTTGCCTTGTTGCATACAATAATTTATCTACAGGCGGCAGAAAAATGAAGCTGCTAAAATTCCATCTTTATTAATACAACATGGTTAATTACTATGTTATATTAATAAGATAATAACATGATATGTATTAACTAAAATTATTATAAATAAGAAATCAAATAAGAAGCTTGGGAATAATAACAATAAGTGAATAGCAAACTGAATCTATAACAATAAAATTACAAAACACACGTTTATAACACACATAACTTCTGAATGAATAATTCACGCAATATAAAATATTTATTTATATATATATTTACTAACAAATTACTAAAAGTATTAAAGATATCTTCTATTGCTTAGAAGAAAAGAAGTAACTAGGATAAATCAAGAAAAGTAGCTAGTCCAATCTAGAATGACTTCAATAATAATAATAATAATATGGATGTTGGATGTTTACATGAAGATGCAGTGTAGCCAATGACTCCGCTATTTTTTTAATTAAAGATCTACTATTCATTGAACTTGAACTTATTTAACAGAATTAACTAATATAAACAAATTATTTTATTATTAAAACGTTTATTTATTAAATATTACTTATTGAACTATAATATATAATGTTATAAGATAGAGATAATAGTATAAACTGTCATTGCCAACATTTTACCGCCTAGGCAGTAAAATCACATTTCTCTGCCCGAAATCAGTTTTATAATGCCTCATTTTGTTGCCGCAAGTAGATACATAATATTTGTTTATGTATTTTCAAAAAAAAAAAGAAAAATATATATAAGAGAATAATAAATAATCTGACATTGTATTTATAATCTGTTATCAGCTGTTATCAGAATTGAAGCTACTATCACGAATGATATCATGTCATATTTATCAGGCAACGAGAGAATCCCTTATCTAAAACATAATATTATGATTACCAATATACAAAAATGTATATTTATTTATATTTCGTTTTTTACTTCAGTTACAAAAAATATATATTATCAAATAAATATTATTACAAGAAACGGTCAAGGTCAATTGTCTGTTATCAATTTTTTTTTTTACATAATATTATAAATGATGCAGTCATTCAAAAAAGTGATACAAACACAAACGTGTTTATATTAATATAAAGCAACACGGTCTAGAAGTGGGCAAACATTAGGAGTGAACACGGTTCACTTCTAATGTTTGCCCACTTCTAGAATAGCTTACCAATTTGGTACACTTGAAGGCTTACGTTAGCTAGAAGGACCACAGGCTGGCAGTAGGCCAGCCGAAACCGGCCAGTTTATATATATAAAAGCCAAATACCACGCACTCGTCCATAACAGAATCTCCATTTATAGATAGAATTCGACAACAATATCTCCTCAACCATTTGTAATATTCACCTTAGAATTTAAATTCGGCTTCCTTATATGGTATAAAAAACATTCTTTTTACTACGTTTTTATTAGCTTGCTTTCTTGTTTGTTTGTCCAGTACACATCTTGCAATAGATTTTTACCTTACTACCCGAGTAGCTAGACATTTGAAACTTTTAGAATAGCTCAGAACACGATGACAAAGCAATATTTTAATACTTTTAGCCATCTTTAAAAAAATCTGATATGTAGTCCATTTAAATACGAATCTAACGATATAAGCAGCTACTCTGAGAAAAATCTAGTTCCTGAAAAAATAACTTTAAACACGGACGGAGAGCGGCAACGGTCGATTCCCCGGTGATAAGAAGTTATTTTTATGATAAATTTAGATAAAATGTTCAATAATAATTAAATGTACATACGAAAACACGAAAACTAATAAATGGGGAACTCTGGGCTAAGTAATTATGAACTCGTATATGAGAAAGTTTGTCTGAGTTGTCTCGGACCGATTTTTAAGAAGAGGAATCCGAATGCGGTACTAGTAAGAACCTAGTTCCAGGGCGCCTGCTACGCACTTGGTGATGAATTAAATCCTCCATATGTTTTACCCTGTAAAGCTGGGAACGTTTTGATTTTACTGCAGAAGAGTCATTATTTCTACGTAAAAATGATCACGTATTATCATAGTTTTGGACAATATCGATATCTCAAGTAGTTTTCGAGATATGCGTTTTTGAAAGTAAAAATACCGAGAGAAAAAAAAATTCAAAGCAATTTACTCAAAAATAGGTAGGAACGAAGTTCCTTACATTTTTCATTTAATATAAAATCACACTGCTAAGTACGTATACGTTGCTAACTACTCGTTCCAATAAATATTTTTGACTCAATTAGAAAATTATTATACGCTTATGAGCAATATTATTTTATTACACCAATTTATACTTACATATTTACGGTTTTACTGGTTAATAATTTAACACAGTCGACACTGTCAATTTCTGACGATTCTCTTGGTGCACTTTCCATTTTAAATAATATACGAATTCGTTTCTCCTCAGAGTAAGGAAGGGGTAGAGGGAATAATACTATAGAATCGGGGTCTCAAAAACTGGTTAATTATGCGACACCCCTATACTAAACCTCCCAAGCGGCAGTTTGGTGAAACAGTATCGATATCTCGATAAAAAATAAGTATAATGTGATATTTTCTTACGACATTTAATATTTTAATACAGTTTTCTTTATAAATACATATGTACTTTAGTGTTTGTTGTTAACCGAATTAATTATCTAAAGGCAGTTACGCTGTTAATAACATGTAATAGTTCCTAGATAACCAAAAGCAATCTTATATAAAACAAAATCGTCTTCTAAAGCAATCACATCAGATTTTTCTCTTAAATATTTGATATTTTGACATATTTGACATTTCGATAATAAAACAATCAAACAAAGCACATGACGTGTAAAGGTTTTGTTGACAAGCGTCCGTGGGCACGTAAGGACAAGGAATAGACCAATAAGACAAGGACCAGTGACCACGTGATCGTGCTGTTGTCACTTTAGTTCGGATTGAGCTCGCTTGAGAGGTTTAGTATATGGGTGTCGCATAATGAACCACTTTTCAAATCGCATTGCTCCCCCTACCCCTTCCTTACTCTGAGCGTTTCTCAATCATAGAAACAATAATTGAAAAAAAACGTTGGTTTGTGTGTAAATAGCGAGTTTGACAGGAAGGAGTGAGAGAGAGATGGAAAAAAAGAAGAGTTGGGATTGCGCACGCAAGGATATCAAACGAAGTATAGTAGAGGGGGAATTACTCTACATTCTTAATATTCTTCCTTCTAACTACAAATACCACACTTCAGACATCAACTTTTAAAAATTGTAAAATATATCACGTCACTGTAAAAAAACTGCTGCTTGTATCAGGTTGAAATTTTACAAGCCGGTTTCAATTGTACTTTAGACGATGTGTAAGAAGTTTTAATTAATTATTTTAATTAAATTAAATTAATTATTTTAAATCAAATTATAATTATCAATAACTACGGGAGACATACAGAGAAAAATAGACCCCCACACCGGGACGCATCGGGACGATGGTGTCGGTGATTTTGGTCGTTTTTTTTCGGATTCAAACTCAATTACATTTAGTAAATGTAATTGCCGCGGTAAAGGATTGCATACACCGGTGTAGTGGCATTGTTAACATATAAAAAACCATAATTCTACATTTGAGACAATTGAATGCATAATATCTATATTGAAACAATTTAATTTATATTACTCTGCAGTTTGTATTGTGTTTTTATTTATCTGCATTTTTTCTTTCTTTAATTTTTTCCTCTTATCAAAATAAAAGATAAATAAATATATATATATATATATATATATATATATATATATATATATATATATATATATATATATATATATGTGTGTATTTCAACATTTAAAATTTACAGTTAATAAAGATAAATGCAGTAGTTGAAATAATAATGTTGAATTTTTAAAAGATGAAAATAAATTTAATCGTGAAAATGAATCAGTGGCACTGCATTGCGTCCGAATTTAAATATATTAGTTAAAGCTACATGAGCAGCTTCCAACCCCAACCAGTTTCAAACCAATTTTAATGAAATGAAATGATATATTTTAAATAAAATACTTTAATCAAATCAATTTAAATTTTGTGATTTTTACTTCAAGCTTGCTTCAAACAAACTCTTTCAAATTTGTTCCCCCTCCATAGTGAAACTGAATTTAAATTCCACAACATCTAAACTTAAAATTAATTGATAATTATTAAAAATAAATTTTTAAAACAAATTGTTTATATTTTCTTAATATTTACTACGTTTATATTAGCTTGCTTTCTGGTTTGTTTGTTTGTCCAATACAAATCTTGCAATCGATTTTTAACTAACTTCCGGAGAAAAAGCTCAGAACACGATAACAATGCAATATTTTAATACTTTTAGCCATCTTTCAGCAGAATTAAATTTCTTTTCTGCAAATTTTGCAGTATGGAAAGTTAGTTCGGAAAAAAAAATCAAAGTTATTTACCAAAAAAAGTTATTTTATTTGTTTTGACATGAGCCATATTTACGATCTTCATTTTGACAGGTTTCAAATTTATGATTTATGACAAAAATTTAAAACATATAGAGTAAAAAAATCGGATACAGGGTACCTCGGAACTTTTCCTCACTTCAGAGGCCACTAAAGTGCGAAGCAGCAGGAGGAAGCAGCATTGGACGTGGTCAGTACTTGGATGGGTGACCGTTCTGAACTAACTGATTTATTATCATTCTTCAAAAAAACCTTATTTCTAATACCTATATTATATTTAATTATTTGAAGTTTGGCGGTATTTTGACAGATGTAAACAAACTTTTACGTCATAAAAATTATCGCACTAATAAATAATTATATTCGCATATAACTTTTAAACGAATTAATTAAATTAATTAAAAACCCCGATTTCATCGGGGTTTTTTATATTTGTTCCTTAATTTTTACCTGTTCCAACGATATGCTATACGTCAAAAACCTATTTATACTTTCGGTATTATTAACCGTCAAAGTTTAAAAAATCAAAATTTTATAACTTCAAAATGGCGGCCAATATCAAAATAAAATTTGGTGGGCTTGTTTGTCATATACAGAGAGGTATATTCGTGCCAAATTTCAACTCGATCAGGACCATTGTCGATTTATTACGCTTTTTTTTAATAATTTTTGCTGACTCAACAAACTGGGTTCAAGATGGCGGAAAAAGTTTATTTTCCGGGCGGCACCGCTACAGGTAAGGACTGATTTTTTCTGCCAAGTTTCAACTCTCTAGGTTAAATACCTCGGGCGCTACGATGATAACACACACACATACACACAAACATCCATACAGACGTCATGCTGAAAACCACTCAGGAGGTCTTAAAAACACCCAAAACGGATAATTCCGTTGAAATCTCGAAAAAAAACAAATGTTGGTGAAAACAGTACTTTCCCTACTATAATAGGTAGTGAGGAAAAGTAAAAAGTTCTTTTTATCTTGTTAATTATAATATAATAAAACTTACACGATACTAGCAACCACCTGTTGATCACATCTTAAACATGTTTAAAAATAAACTAATTAAAAACGGAGTAATTCCGGTGATTCAAATACAGAATCAACATCGATACTACGAAAGTTTGGTTCGATTTATCGGACAGATTTATTTGATCGATTATTTTGTTTACATAACATTATGTACTCCTCCAGTTCAAGGACACGATATTGAATCAACACGAAAGTAAAACGACACGCCTCGTGTCACAATACTTCAACAACGTCATCACAATCGTGCTGCATCAAACACCGACACGAGCTCGTCGTCTGTCTGTTTGTTCAACTAATTGATCCGTAAATATTTGTAATCAGGTATCAAACACGGAGTTACAATAAACACAATAATAGTTATGAATTGATTAGAGATATTATCGTGTTTATTTTTTTATTTTATTTTTTTTTTTTTTTTAAGAATTTTATTATAATATCATACAAAAAAAAAGATACATATCAACGTGTTTATTCTTCCCACCACTAGAGGGTAAGCCCTGAGCTGTGGTGAGAGTCTCCTCCTGTTCTTAGTTTATGTATAATACATCACGTCATATAAGTAGTAAAAAAATAATCAATAATAATTTTTTTTTCTTCTTGAGGAATAATAATAATAAAAAAAAAAAATAAAAATAAAAATAAAGAAATAAATAAAAATAATAAATAAAAAAAAGAAAAATAAAATAAAATAAAATAATAATATATGAATACAATAAGATAAAATTAAAATATATAGGATTGTAAATGAAAGGACTATTTATAGATATTTTTAAAGAAGATAATTAATTAAGAATTAAATGAAAAGCTTGAGGCCATGTGGAGAGTTAGGTTCAAGCATTACCGAGTGGAGAGTTAGGCAATGCTTGAGTGTAGAGTGGTTGTTTAAGATTGGTTGTTTTTTGGTTTTGCTATTGAGAGAACAGTTTTGTTTTGAGTAATGTAGCAAAAGTAGGTTTGTCGAAGTCATTCTGTAATGAAGGGGTTAGTCTGTTGTAGCAGTTGGCTGCTTGATAACACCAGTGTCTCTGTGCAGCAGAAGACCGGCAGAAAGGTATTCTATATAGTTGTCTAGTTTGCTGTCTAGTATGTTGGGTGTGTTCTACCCTCTCTAGCTTATGTTTGCTTCTGTGCAGTCTTGTCAGGCAAAGATATTCATATAATTGGTTAATGTTCATTACCTTTATCTGTTTAAAAAGTGGCTGTGAGTGTTCTGTTCTAGATTTGTTTGTTATGGTTCTAAGTATTGCTTTTTGTTGGATAATCGCTGGTGTTTTGGCTGTGTCAGTAGCAGATCCCCATGCTATGAGTCCGTACCTTATGATAGAGTCAGTAAGTCCAAAGTACAGCATTCTCAAGTCTGTCTCAGTCATGTATCGTCTTAGTCTTAGGAAAATATACCGTTGCTTCTTAAGTTTATTTACTAAGTTGTCAATATGTTGTTTCCAGGTAAGATGGCCGTCTATTGTTATCCCTAAGTATTTAGTATATGCAGATTTTAGTACGTCAGGGCAGCTACACTGGAGAGGGTAGAATTGCTGGCAGAGTCTATTGTGTATTTTTATTCGGTCCGAGGTCGGTTGTCCAGTGGCGTTAAGTGAGAAGGATAGGTACGTCGTTTTCTTAATGTTTAAAGTCAGGTCGTTCTCATCTAACCAATTTTTAATGTTTTTTAAGTCTTTTTCAGCATTGTTACATACCTCCTGCCACCCGTCCGCCGCACAAAGGAGAGCCGTATCATCAGCAAATCCAATGATCTGTCCTGTCAGTGGAATATTATATAAATCATTAATGAAAATATTAAACAATACCGGTCCTAATGTTGTTCCTTGTGGTATTGAGTAGTCTGATGAGAACTGTTTACTGATAATGTTATTTAGTCGCACTGATGACGGTCTTAGTTTTAAGTAGCTGGACATCCAAGAGAGAAGTTTACCTGTCAGTCCGATGTTCTTTAGTTTGTCAATAAGTTTACTATGGTTCACTGAATCAAATGCTTTGGCTAAGTCTAGAAATATTACGATTGGTTTTTTGCTGTTGTCAAGTTTGTTAATCAGAAAGTCGTGTAGTTGAACTATGGCGTCATCGGTTGATTTATCTTTCCTGAATCCAAACTGGCAATTAGAGACCAAACTATATTTCTCTAGATAATCGACAAGGTGGTGTCTAACTATTTTTTCATAAATCTTAGCTACGTTTGAAATCATAGATATCGGTCTGTAATTAGCTGGTAGTTGTCTGTCACCTGCTTTGTAAATGGGAGTTATAAGTGCAGTCTTCATGATGTCAGGGAACTGTCCGTGTGTGAGGCTAAGTCTTATCAGGTAAGTCAATGGTTTTAGCAAGTGTTCTAAGTTTGTTTTAATCATCTGTACTGTAATATTGTCATGTCCTGGTCCAGAACCTCCTCTTAGTTCCGACACTGCTTTAGCCACCTCTTTCTCTGTTATATGAGGTATGTCCAAGCTCACGCGTTGTATTTTGTTTGTGTATTGTCTTATGTCTAGTCCGGTTTTGTCTATTTTGTCTGCCATGAGTTTCCCTATAGTAGTAAAGTACTGTCCAAGTAAATTTGCTCCTTCAGCCGGGTTTTGTTTTACATCGATTATATCATTCTCGTTTACTTTTAGTTTGTTTATTATTGACTGTGGTCTTATGTTTGTGTTGTCGTTTAAGCTTCCGACAATTTCCCATATTTTCTTTATCTTATTGTCAGCTTTGTTTATTTTGTCCACGATATGTCGTTTCTTAGCTTTGTTAATGAGTCTAGATAGATGTTTAGAGTATTTGTCGAAGTAAGTCTTCAGTCTGGTGTTAAAAGGCTGTTTTTTAAGTTTCCGTGATAGTCTTTCTCTTGTTCGTAAAGACAGCATTAGTCCATTAGTCATCCAGTCTTTTAGTTTCTTGTATTTACGTCTCGGTGGAGAGTGTACTATTATTTCTGTGGATGTGTTGATATGAGTTTGGAATAAGTCAATAAATAATTGCGTGGCTTTGTTGACTTCAGTTGTTTGTAGTATTGTCTTGCAGGTTTCCTGTTTCAGTCGTTCAGTAAGTCGTCTGTGATTAAGTTTGTGTTGTGTCCAGCCGTCTTGGTTGACATATTTAGGTTTGTTGTTATCTAGTTTTATTTTAGCCAGTATGGAGTAATGGTCTGTTATGTGAGTTTTAAGTATTTTTGTCTCTACTCGAGAGAGTAGTGAGTCAGATACAGCAAAGTGGTCGATGGTTGAGCTTGTAGTTGCAGTTACTCGGGTAGGTTCTGTTATTAGTTGTATGTACCTGTATTCTGTTAGAGTGTCAATGTAGAGTGATTCCAGTGTGTCTTGAGTGCGTCCCCCAGTAGTGTCTAAGTTAATATTTATGTCACCTATTATTATACCCGGGTTCATGGATGTTTCTCGTAGTAGTGTGTCTAATTCGTCTATAAATGTTTTTCTGTTTCCCCTAGGGGATCTGTAGATAGCTGTTAAAGTCAATGTTTTGGTATCTTTAAATGTTATCTGTAAGCAGTTAGTATCAGTTATTTCTAATTCCCGTATGTGTATGTCGTATCGTGTAAACAGTCGGGTTTTAATGTATATGATTAGGCCGCTGTTTTGGTTATACATAACTATAGCTGGATTCCCGTGCCTCGGCAAGTCTACCGAGTCTGTCATTGCTTACTAGCTTACCTAAGGTAACGCACGCTATTGTAATCAAAATATTTTGTCTCTGATTTTAACTAAGTTTTTAAAGTCATTAGTGACAGACTATTTCAACGGACGGACGGATTTCTGTATGACAGAAATCCGTTTAAAGGTGGGTTCATAGCTAGCGGATACGTAATTGCGGAGGCCCGAAGAGATTCATCTATGACAAAGCTTTTGCGGCGCCGCAAAAAGTTGGTTCCAAACCAACATTTTAGCGGAGCCGCTAAACCTGTATGAAACCTCCACTTCGTCCTCTGCTTGTTTCCCTTCTGTGTTTATACAATATTTAAATTGTTTTATTATAATATATTTTGTATCTGTTGCTACAATAATTTTTATTATATCTTTGTTTATCTATACGTTTTTGTTATCAGTGTTTTATCTTTATCTGCGTATTATATTTGTCTTTTTATACCTGTGTTTATTATATCTGTTCCTACATTATTGCTTCCGAGCTTACCGAAGGTAACGGAAGCATTGTCTTCACTTTTGAGAACGAAAAACTTTTATGTCTCCGATTTTAAAAATTCCAAGACAGAAATCCGTTTCAGACATCAGGGAACATTTTTGGTCTCGTGTCTGTCTGTCTGTCTGTCTGTCGGTCTGTGTGTCCGCGAATTATGAAACGTGCGACGATAACTTGAGTAAATGTAGACCGATTTTGATGAAATTTGGTAGACGTGTTCATTTTACCAATGCCCAGGACGAGTTCGTTGGACAACGTTATCCGTCGAAGCGTTCACGAGCAACTCTCGCGTAAACGTGAACTTTAAATTTAAAATTGGAATTTTAGGTCGGGAAAAAATCTAACTTCATCTATTCAATGAGACAAACATTTTTTACAAATACAATTTTTCAGTAAAACCAACAGCGACACCTCTATGAAATGTTAAAGATCGCTAAAACTATTAATAGTTTTTACACAATAAACATTATACATTATAACAATAAAGTACATGATAGGATGGGAGGAAGCTATGTGCCACACTAATTGGCAGTCTATATTTATTATATACCTATTTCTTATTTATATATATAATAATATTTATTTTTGTTACTAGGCAGCAAAATTCCATTTTGCTGACAAGATTTTAAGTTTTAGTTCTGAGTCGAAGGCGCGGATAGGCTAAACAAATTTACTGCTGAGACGAAGCCGAGACAGGGAATTTACTATTTTACTGACGTGGCGAAGCCGAGTCTAAGGTGTAACCTCAGCAGGTAATCTTTAAACGAGTCAGGAATGTCTCCTTTGCTGCATAGTTACATAAAATATTTTTTCCGTGGTAGGCTGTGAAATAGTAACTTTAGAGCCTAAAAAACATAGCTAAAATCCATTTTTTCATTACGTGGACTTAAAAAATCTTTTTATTACTCCTAGCTGTAAAGAAAAAATCTTTTACGTCCTAAGCACTAAAAGATTTTTTCTTTACGGCGGGTAGTTGTCAAAACTTCCGTTAATAGTGCTGCAGTCTTTGTAAAAATGCTTCTAGTACGATAAAAATCCGCTAGATGTCAATGCGTTTTGTTTATCTTTTCTTATAGTGTAACCTCATTTTATCCAATCCCTACAGTCCAAAATCCTAAGAAGAATAGTCAACTCTCCTTTTTATGTTTCTAACATCACCCTTCACAATGACCTTAAAGTCCCTTTCGTCCATGACCTAGCCATATCCCGATACAAATCCTTCCATGACTCCATATCCCAACATCCCAATCCTTTAATCCACAATCTATCATTACCAAACCATTCCTGGAAATCCTCCTAGACATCTAAAGAGGCAGTGGCCACGCGATTTATTGAACAATACTTAACCATTTGTTTTTTATTTTATTATTTATGTAATATCCCAAGTCAGTATCTGTGAGTACTGTTAATGGACAGTCCCTCACTTCATGTCAATCATGTCATTGTAACAACAAGCATCAAAATTGCTTATAACATGTGTATATTATGTAGTTGCAATTTTCAAATAAAAATTTAAAAAAAAAAACAAAAAAAAAACCTCATTTTAAGGTTTCTATTTTTAAGTCTTAAGTATGTACTAATATTTGTTATTATTATATATTGATTAGTGATTAATATTTAATGTTTTTTCATTGTCTGCTACCTCGGAAAAAATAGCATATGCTACGCGACTTTGAAGTGTTTTTTTCTTTACCTTGGCAATATTTACTGTCTCGCTTCGCTCGACAGTAAATGTAATTGCCGCGGTAAAGAAAAAACTCACTTCACAGCCTTGTAACATAATATACTATTATCTACTAACGGCAGAAAAATTACACTAATTATTATACTTCCTTGTTAATATATACAAGATTTAAAGAAATGAAAGTTGTAAAAAAACGAAAGTTTGAAGCATCGAGATATCAAAACAAAGGCAAAATGAATTCAGTGTTGCCACTTTTTTTTTTATTAACAGCTGTTTTTTATCTCAATTTTTAGCGATTTATTTTAATAATTACTGTAAAATACTAAAATTTGTTTTATTACTATAGTTATTAAAGTTATTTTCAAAAAAGATAAAAATAGACTGCCAATTAGTGTGGCACATAGCTCCCTCGCATCCTATCATGTACTATAACAATTATTGTTATATTACTTTATTGTTATATTGTTTATTTAGTAAAAACTATTAATATAGTTTTAGCGATCTTTAACACTTCATAGCGGTGTCGCTGTTGGTTTTACTAAAAAATTGTATTTGAAAAAAATGTTTGTCTCATTGAATAGATAAAGTTAGAGTTTTTCCCTGCCTAAAACTCCAATTTTAAATTTAAAGTTCACGTTTACGCGAGCGTTGCTCGTGAACGCTTTGACGGATAACGTTGTCCAACGAACTCGTCCTGGGCATTGGTAAAATGAACACGTCTACCAAATTTCATCAAAATCGGTCTACATTTACTCAAGTTATCGTCGCACGTTTCATAATTCGCGGACACACAGACCGACAGACAGACAGACAGACCGACAGACAGACAGACAGACAGACAGACAGACGGACACGAGACCAAAAATGTTCCCTGATGTCTGAAACGGATTTCTGTCTTGGAATTTTTAAAATCGGAGTCATAAAACTTTTTTGTTCTCAAAAGTGAACACAATGCTTCCGTTACCTTCGGTAAGCTCGGAAGCAATATTTAGCAGATTATTACGCTTAAATATATAAAAATAAAAATGAACAATGTGGGAGAGTACATAACCTGCGATGTAGTAACCTTTTTTTAGTAACATTTTCTTAAAATTTTGCAGCCTGTTTGTTATTTTGCTGACACTTTGATATTTTGCGCTGACACTTAATTATTTTGCTGCGTGTTTTTTTTTTTTTTTGACATAATACAAAAGAATAAAAAAAATGACATTTTGCAGATTTAAAACAGTACAACAACGCTTAATTTTGCTGCCGTGAGTAGATAAAAGTCCAAATATATAATCTTATTATATAAGTTTTTTGTAAGCGAGAGAACTAAATTCAAGTTGAAAACACGGTGTTATAATTGGCTTTGTTTATAACCTGACCGACCGAAACTAGAGAGGAGGGAACAACGACTCCGGCACGGCGGCTCCCCGAAGATTGATATTGTTATCTATATAGCCCCCACGGATCCGCTAGCTGAGAACCCATCTTGAGACACATCAAGGGACATTTTTGGTTTCGTTTCTGTCTGTCGCTCAAATTTTGCC